>KZ808746.1:40464-51877 GCA_000696205.2 Oncopeltus fasciatus
TCAAATGAGAAAACCGACATATTTTCTTTTAATAGAACTATCTAAATTACAGATACTAATGAGAGAAAATAAATGAAAGCTACAATCTCCTGATTAGTGCAATTTAGATGTTTTTCAATTATTTCTTCTTACAAGAAGCCATTCATATGGAGTAAATCCGTGCTCATAAAGATAAGGAAATAAAACTCATTGCCGATATAATAGGTTTACAACTCTCACTTATATAATTAAACAATCATCAATCCCCTACATCAATCCGTACATACTGACATACATCCTAATAGGGATATTTTAATTTATCTTTTATCATTTAATTTATCGTAACATAGAATTTTATTTCAAAGTTATATGTATTTATCTCAAAGCCACACAAAATGAAGCTAAATTAACTAATTAGGCAAAACCAGCAGAACTCTATGTCATGGCAAGTAACTGCAGATGTAAATTTTCCTTTCAATATCTCAGAATGAAATTTGACACGGATATATATATATATATATCACAACCATGCTGCTTAAATTTATTGTGAGAAAACCTGATAAACCTCTTCTAACTGAACCATTTCTCTAGTCTCTTTGGGACAATAAGAAAATGATTCGCCACATTTTGAGGGGCAAACATAATGTTTTTGAGGTACATAAAACTGCAACACATATACGTAAATAGCTTGATTTGCTTGTGGAATGTTGGCTTTAAACAAACAATATCTGTCATATATATCTGTTAAATCTAGGGCTGGCTAAAACCAGTAATATAAGAATGTTATACACTTGAGAGCTCTAAAAACAAAGCGAATTTCCTTCAGTATTTTTATAGTTACAATGTCTTACCAAATTATACTGATATTTTAGTTTTTTTAGAATTCATCTTAAAATATGACGGCATTTCTCTTGACGAAAAATCGAAAGGTAAAACTAAAATATGAACTCAATTTAAGAGATGACAGTTTAAAAAAATGTATTTATAGGAGGTCTTATTTAGTAAATAGTAAGAGTAATAACCGAGCTTTATTAACAGATAATATATACCACATTGAAAATCAGATTATACAGTTTTTGGCATTGTTAATAATTAAGTGGAGGTTAATTGACCCTTTAAGTCTCTTCATTCTATACTAAACAAATCAATACATTTATTAATAATTATCGCAAATAAAGTAAAGCAAAGGCTGTAATCTACAATAAATGATATCCATAATTTTAAAGGGATTTTATGTGCGGTGGGAAATGCTGGTTGTTCAATTATGAAACGTTCCAATTTTAAACAACGGTTTATACAAGAAAATAACTAGAAAAAACTCTGTTTTGCAAGAAATAACTTTTCTCTGGAATGTAATCTTAGTCGAGTATTAAAGCTGATTTCTCAAAAGTCTTGAAGATGTTCAGCTTGTGAGGAAATGGAATCAATTGTCTGCAGTCATTGCTTCATCCATTACTTGAACCTGCACCAGTATCTTGTTACGGAGGAGGGCGAGGAGCGGGAAGAGGGAACAAGGAAAAGATGAAAATGAAGAAGAAAAAGGGGAAGGGGGAGGGGGGTGGGAGAAAAAATGAATGAAACAGTCCAAAAGAAGTGTGTCCTCTCAAATGGAGCGACGGTTGTGATTTCATTTCCTGGATCCGCCTACAGTCGAATCTCATCCGAGGAGGCGAAGAAAAATTATTTAATATCTTGGGCCGGCAGGGGTGGGGGGAGTGGCGGGCTAGAGGAAATTGGAATGCTGTAGAGGGAGGAGTGGGGATGGGAGGAGTGGGGGTGTTGTCAGGGAGACACTTCAAGCGTATATCTTCCACTCACACTACAGATATTTTCGTTCGTCCACATACATGTCACAAACAATAAAAAAAACAACAGTTCTTGGATGTTTTCGGGTGTTAGAGAAAGACCCAAATTTTAAAGCATTATTTTTACACATATTATTACAACTAAATAAATGATCTCAAAATTGTATTTTGTTTATATGAAAATTAAAAATTAGTCGCTTAAAGGGTATTAATAAAAATTTTAAAAAGACATATGTGTCTTTTTGTATTTAAGATGGCTTCCTAGAAATAATCTGAAATTCATTTTTTAAAATAGGTCCTAAAACAACTGAGTGTCATCACAGAAATGAAAAACAATTTTGTAGCTCCATAATATTTTTATCACTTTAGAAACAATTTTAAAATATTATCCTGCGTTGGTGAAATAGTGTTGCAGGAGTAAGAAGTCGGGACAAAGCTGTACTATGAAATAAATAGAAGATCACAGTAAAACTGAACACCAGTTATCATCACAAGATTCGTAAATCATCAAATTATNAATTCAATTGCAAAGTTACAGAATGTCAATGAATTTTAGAAGGATACTAATTACTAACTACATAAATATTCTAAATAAACTAATAATAGGCAAAATAACATTTTTAATAAGATATATAAGTATAATTTACATTTTTTTTAACATTCAATAGGATATATAAAATACAATCACTCTTTATTTTTGGCTAGAAAGAAAATCATTAACCGTGTCAAAAAATTAGGAAATAGGAATTCAATTGCAAAGTTACAGAATGTCAATGAATTTTAGAAGGATACTAATTACTAACTACATAAATATTCTAAATAAACTAATAATAGGCAAAATAATATATTTTCTTATTGCTTTATTTTTTTTGAGAAGAATAAATCAAATAATTATACATTATTTTCAACTAATTTGAATTAAGATTTCTTTAACATTAGTCTTCTTATAAGTATAAAAAACAAAAAAATACAATCACTCTTTATTAATCACAAGCAAATATGATTAAAATGTGTCGCAAAATTAGAAAATACATAAATAAACTAATCGTCTTCTTGGTACTCTTTCTCTATGAATGATGGTTAATTTTTATTAAAATTTTTACACTGATTTCGGCACTTCTTATTATTTCTTCATAGTTTAACCGTGACCATCTTTAGCGTATATTGTCTCCATTTCTTCAATTTCTAAAATATAATTAATATATACAGCAATTTCCATAAAGAAAAGTGAAAAATATCTTTATGTTCACTCACTTAGCTATTTTTTTAGAACAGAAAAAGTCCTTATTATATCTCATAGCTAGCTAAAAATTGAAATAATCACCACAAAGTTTAGATCTATAGGTATATTCTTCTATGATTCATGTAAATTTGTCAACTATGTTTATCAATAATAGTTGGTATGTTTTGTGCAGAATATTCACAATAGAGATATCTGTCTTCATCTGGCATCTGCTCTTGGAAATGAAGAATATGTTTTGGCACTTTTGAACTTGGGAGGTGATCCTGGTTTGCAGAATAAACATGACTTTACATAGACGCATTAGGCAAAGAATTTGGTCGCTTCACTATTCAAAGACTCCTTGCTCGTCGTGGAGGTATGCCCGGAGATAATTTGGATCCATGCGATATAGGATACCATTCAGGTGAACCTCTTTTAAGTATAATAAACACAGTTATGAGTTTTTTCAATTCTTTAATTTTTTTTTAATTATCTACTTAAATCATTATTTTTGAGATTATTAAAAAAATTATGAAATGGAGGAAGAAATTAAAAATTTTAAATGCATGTATTTTATTTATTAATGTTTTAACGATTGTACAAGTTCTTCTTCCGTCAGTAATATCTTTAGCAGTGAAGACACTGCAGAAGACAATATAAGGTATGGCTACTGTCTTATTATCATTGCAAATAATCTTCCACTAACTCTCCCTTAGTATATAATGTGCATATAGCCAATTTGGAAAATGTGCATTGCTATTCCTATCCGAAATGTATTTTTATCCATGTTGTTCTTAAATTCAAGATAAGTGATAAGTGTTTCTACTTTGGCAGTAAAAGCTTCACATATGCTTGCATATCTAAATTTGCAAAACAGTGCATTGATATTGAGTAGGATAGAATCAACAATAGTTATTAAAGCTCCAAACAAATTCGGAAAATGTTCATTGATTGAGCTGGATGTCGATACTATCGTGCATATGTAAGTTATTTAGCTGCTATGATACAAGGGTTATTAGGGTTTCCAAAAAAAGAAATTGGAATTTAATGAAAAATGTGACACAAAAGAAAAATTTGTAATGTAAGGAGGTATTGCATGGGTTTAAAATAAATAATAAGATATAAAAAAAAAGTTTTGTTATAAAATTGTATGTAAAATATAATAAGTTAACATGTGAATCTCACTGTTTTGCTCACATTCGCAATTGTTATGGAAACCATCTTATCTGACAGAAGAAATAAGGATATCTACAAGCGAAAACAGGAGCCAGATAGACACTCCGGAAATTTACTGACAAGAGCCAACCAGTGGGATAGATAGGGATCTGGTTTCCAGACAGGTATAAAAGCCCCCTGGACATGTAGTCGATCCCACGCCACGGAAGAGATGAAGGCCAACAGGCCAGTGCCTTCGTCTCACTTGATAGTGCCAAGGCGTTTGACTGCGTCTCACACATCCTCCTGCTGAGCCTGATGTGTCACTCCAAGCGGATTATAATGCGATGAAGGAGTACATTAGCGCACAGATCTTCTTGGTGCGAAAAGGCGACACCTTCATCAGGAAGCCCACCTTGAGTAACACAAGGATCAGTACTAGGTCCTATACTTTTTATACCGTATACTGCTTAAGTGGTCTGTATAATATTTCACGGTGCCAAACTGGCTGTACGCTAATCACATCGACATCTAGAAGAACACTGGTTATGAATTACATTGCCTGTCAGCATATCCTGAAGAAGCTCAACGCTCTTAACATCCAGGTCAACCTTTCGAAGACTGATGCAGTCCTCATGTGCTCCAGAAAGGACAAATCAACCGAAAAGGCATCAGCAGATTTCAAAGGGGATCACCTACCTAGGAATCAAGCGCCTCCGTCATCTGACTTTTACCCTTAAAGTAAATTCTAGGTTGAAGCTTGGTCAACAGAAGTTTTATAGGTCCCATCACCCCCTCAAATCCTCCAACCTGTCCCTTAAGCTCAATTTACAGCTATACAAAACAGTTGTTAGACTAACTCTGATTTGCCCTCTCTCCATTAGTGCCCCACATCGAGGATATCATGAAGAAGATACCTTTACCTCATGTTCCGGGTTGTAGTAAACCCGCTTCTACCAGGCTCTTTAACTACTGCCAACTACATCAACTCAGAGGATTATTTATGTTTTCATGTAAGTCAATGTTTGTGTATGTGCAGTCTGAAATGGACTTTATTTTTAATTTATTTTAAACAGTTCATCCAACTCTTTAAATAAGAGATATATAGAAAAAAGATCTCATCCCCTCGATAGGAAATCCTATTCTAATCCTATGAGAGTCTCCTATTTTTTTTCCCTTATTATAACGGCGTGTCAACCAATATGTCATTAACGCTATTGGGTCAGTATTAGACAGGACACCGACGACCGGCCCCAAGACGAGAGAGACAGGGAAAGGGAACGCGGTAGAGGGGGCAAAGCCAGACTTTTAAGGATCTCCTTTGTAAGATATTATTTATTATTATTATTATATTTTATGATACATATTATTAAGAAAATTAAAAAAAAAATTCAATCGAGTCATTATAATAAGAAGAGTTGAGGGAAATCTGCTGAAAGTGAACTTCTGAAGCTGATTTATTTAGCCGTTTACGTTTCAAACCTGCCTTGGGCCCGAGGACAAAGAGCTGTGTTGGATTGCTGGCTGGAAGGATACGTTTGCTCTGGAATTCCCCTCAGTAGACATCACATCCCTGCTTCAGATTTCATAATTAATCCCTCCAAAGCGCTGGCTCTGCAATGGTAGCTTTGTTCTCCAGTAAATTCCTCCAGTTCCAGTCAGAGAGGTTCAATCAGGTCTTTTTGTCAGAAATCGGACACACCGGAACACCATTCTAGTGTATCAATGGGTTCGCCTTTTATTGCATTTTACTCGGGTTTTTTTTTTCTCTTATTTTAAGGCTTGTAATTCACTCCTTTCCTTTTCTTCTTTCAGCACATAAAGACTATTTACAATTTCTCATTGTAATTCATCTTTCAAGGGAAGGTTATTATATGGTATTGAAACAACAGAAAAATAAAAACCACCTGACAAATACTGATTCTTTATTTCTAGCTCTTAAGTATATAACTTAAGTCAGACAAAAATAACTCTGTTTTATATCCATATTTGTACGTCCTATAAAAATAAACATAGATAAGTTAATTTATCAGCACTATTCCCTGTCTGAAGTAGAATTCACACAATCATTTTTTGCTGTTTTCATTGAAGACAAACATATAACGAGATTTAAAAAAGAATGTATATATATATAAAGAAACACTCGCGGCTACGATGCATATAACAAACAAGAACAGGTGGGATATAGAGTGTAGTGAACACAGAAAAAGAAAAAAAATTGGAATGAGTAAAGTATTCAGGGAGACTTCTCGCCCATCGTCTGTGAGGAGTGAAGAGAGACTTCCTCTCGCCAAACAATTTTACTCAATGGACTTTTCTTCTTTTTGTGTGTTCACTATGCTCATTTTAACACCTGTTCTTATTTATTATATATATTCACAATTGAAAATACTAAGTTCCGAGCACTAGAATTTATTTTCTGTAATAGCTGAGCGTATTCGAGTTCATTTATTGCATCCTCAGAGCTCTGAGGATGAGATAAATAAACTCGAAAGTACTCAGCTATAAGGGACAATAAATAATCGTGTGAAGCTTGGTATATTTTCAATTTTGATAACCTTCCATTATTGTAACTTCGCCCTATGTCATCCAAATAGTAATAATCTAATTTTCATATATTATTAAACTTTTACATTGTTGGAGGTTTGTTGGCCTTCGAGAATTATGGTGGACAAATTAGTCGGGGTTTCGGTCAGGATCAGAAAAATATAATACTCCAAAACTGTTAATTATTTTATTATTACCGACGTTTCAACTTAACTTGTAAGTCATCATCAGGGCTTAAATACAATACACTTATGAAATTGTAGATTGGGATGAACAGACAGAGGTTAGGTATATTATACACCAGAAAGAGATTTACAGAATAAACTAAACAATACAAATATGAAACAATATAAGTTATAAATGTTAATGTTATATATAAAAACTAACATTAACATTTATAACTTATATTGTTACATATTTCTGTTGTTTAGTAGTGCAAATCTTTATTGTCATATAACATTCCTCATCTCCGTCTGTTTATTCCAATTTTGAAGAATTTTTTTTTCTTAACCTTGCCGAAACCCTAACTAATTTCTCCAGGAATAAAACTTTTAACAAAACTGCTGGTTTTTAAAAGCTAATAACATATCTACGTTTCGATAATCTAAACATTCTAACTAAGAACACCATAAATATTTAGTTTATTTCTTTATTTATAATTATGAGCAGAGTATAAAATATTAAATAGTATATAAATTTAAAAAAAAGAAATTATGTTATAATACCACACTTGATATGGCAAGTCAAAAAGTTAGCAAGCTTATTTTGCATACAATTATCTACTGATTGATAGTGCCAAAGTTTGTGTATATTTTTTAATATTTATTTTAAACTTAGCCAACTTGCTGAAATTATAATTATAAGAATATTTGCCTCCATTTTGAACATTGCATTCAATATCGGAATCTTTCGGTTCTACAATATTTTTAAAATGTCTGAGATTTTTATCACTGAAATTTTTTTTTGAAAAACCATAATGAATAGGAGAGATGAAATTTATGTTTGAACTTACATGCGACACTCACTAAAGCAAGAAAAAAAAATAGTTATAAGAAATATTTTAGTTGAATTTTTTTCATTTTCTTCATATGGAAGGAAAAGGAGAATATTACATATCGTTGGGGAGTATGTTACAAAGATTACGGCCAAATATAAATCCACAAAGGTGGTATCTGTAAGGGAGGAAAAATATTTATTTATAGCTCCCAGCAGGGTGGGAAGGGAGAAGACCAGTCGTGCTTTTGGAGACGAGGAAAGTGGCTGGATCGATGGCTGACCCTCGTCCTCTATGACTGGCAATGGTGGCCAAGCTTCGGCCAACTTTCTCCTGGAGTTTGCCTCTAAGGGCTAACCCTATTTCTTCTCCGCCATCAGCAACTAGCAGGAATCCAAAAGGAATCTCAGTATGATTGTGATAGAAACTTTGAACGAAATCTCAGAATGTATGTCATGTAGAAAATTGTGGGAGCAATGGGCATGGTATGTTATATTTCATATTCTTGGGAAGTCTGAGAGAAGTGGTTAAAATTAGATGTGAAAGTTAAACTTGAATATCTTATCTTGGTGCTGGAGAAATTGGTCAGGATTTCGGCGCGGATCAGGAAAATAAAATATTCCAAAATTATTTGGTGACTATTTTATTATTGTCAAAGTTTCAACTTAACTTGTAAGACGTCATCAGAGCGACAGTGGTGTCTGAAGAGATCTACTCGGGAGATTTATGGTCACATCTCAGAGTCCATAACTCAGAGATTACTTACATGCTAAGTCAATAAGCAATAATAAAATAATTACCCAAAATTTCGGAGTATTTTATTTTTCTGATCCTAATTTCTCCAACATAATACTGGACGGCCAAAGAATCTCATCTGGGCGTGAAAAAAAAACTGCATATTAAATCAATAAATATAGACGCTTTTGGCAAATCAACTTGTAAATCAGTTATAATGAAATATTTACTATTATGGCATGTAAAATACTCTTAGCACTGAAAATATGCTTACTCAACATCAAAAAGTTTTACTTTATTATAAAATCGAAAGGAATAATTCCAACAAAGTAAAATGTTTAAATTTATTATTTTTCATGTATACTATAATTAAAAATTTCTAAATTTACTGTAGAAATATCAAAAATTTTTAAATGTCCAAAAGTAGTTCCGTTTTAACTATCCACAAAATAGTTTCTAATATTTTAAAATCTTATTCCAATATTCTTTGAGATTTTTTTTCTTACAAATTTGGAGCATGAAAAACTGAGGATTATGACTCAGTAGATCTGATTGCAAAGCTTTCGTGATAAAATGCACTGTCTGAATCACTTATATCCTTCGTCATCTTCCCCTACAGAACCGAAGATATTCCTTAAAAGTGTGTTTACCTCAAACATGTGAAAATTTTCCTAAGACCTTCCAATCTGTGTTAAAAAACCCGCTCCACTAGGAATCATAATTGTTTGATGAGGTGTATTATTGGATTAACCTCATACATAACATACTCAGGATATTTCTTTGGAAAATTTATATTTTAGGTTAGTTAGAAACTTTGAGCATAGGCACTTAATTTTTATAAGTTTAGTAAATTTTAACATTTTATTTACCGTTTCTTCTTCCGGGTTGGACCGTGTCAAATTGTTGTTATTTGCCGAGCTTTCGCACATCATGTGATGGCCTTTTCAGGGCTGAAAAGAGAATGAGAGTTGTGAAGAAGCCATCACATGATGTGCGAAAGCTCGGCAAATAACAATAATTTGACACGGTTCAACCCGGAAGAAGAAACGGTAAATACATCTGACGACTGTCGAAGCCTACGTGAACAAATTTTAACATTTATATTTACCATGTTATTGGCAGGCGGGAAATAAAGTACGTCAGAAAAAGGATCAGAAATTCATTAGAATCCGTTGTCGCGGGAAAAGAAAAAATTCTCTCGGGAAATACGACTGACAAATGATTAGGAATTATCGGTGGAAAACTTGTCCCAGAAACAAATAACCGGAGTTGCAGAGAGATATAGCGGAGAGTAAATCCTGCCAGTGATTGAGAATTCAAATGCTATTCATGAACGTTTCACTAGCGCCCTCTCTGGGTTAGCAGTGTCGGAATGTATAGCTCAAACTTTATCCGCGATCAGTGGCTGCTCCATGAAGACAGCCTTCGGCACACCACCTGAAGCCGATCAGAGCAGCCAATCTCCCAGAGCAGCGAGAGTGGGAAATCCAATGAATTATTCAGATTCCATCCCCTATTCAGAGCTATGTAAATATATTCGGGATTTATTCGCAGGGGGGAGAGAGGGGTGGCTATTCAGCCTAGCATCGGTGGCACACTTTCCCATAAAGAGAGGCCCAGCCACGTTCCTCGCTGAAAGACAGCATCGAGAAAAGGGATTTGTCTTGCCCGGGCATGGCATGGAATCCTGACTTTTCGAGAACTCGAAATTTTGTTTCCATGAGAGTGATCTTTCTCCTCGACTAGGGAAGTCAAAAGGCAATAAATAATAAAAAGTTCTTGAATTGATCTTTCTGCAGAAGGTTGAGGAAAGAGAAAGAGGAAATGAAATGTAACTTGTTGTCATGGATTACCATCAACCCGAGATGAAAACTTCCCCACGCATTATCATCCAACAACGAGCAAAGATAACAGGGCTTACATTGAAGATCAGTAAAATACATTTTTTGAGAACCGAAAATGTTTCCATTACGATAGCATTTCTTGAAGTTCAAGGGCTCTTGTTGAGAATGACAGTCACTTCCAGCAATTTCCATACACTTTGGTTCATGCTAAAGCTGTCCACATCTTAAAATGTAGCTGACTATCGTTAGAAAAAGGTATTTCATAGAACAAATGCAAGAGAATAATTGAATAAAAAAAATCTTGCTACCTCAACTGGGACTCGAACCCGGATCTCCTGCTTTCCGGGCAAATATGCTGGCCATTACACATTTTAAATACCACAACTAATATCACTATTAAAAAAAAAGGAATATAAAAAAAAAAAACAAAGTTTAATAAAAAGTTGACAATGGTAGCTCCTTCGAGCATAAGACGATATATTCGTCTTACTCGGGGGTTTAGACTCGGAGTATAGTGCGGGGAGTATGAGAGATTATCTAGCTAGCCTTGTTAGTCTAGTGGTCAGCATAACTGCCCGGAAAGCAGGAGCCCAGGGTTTGTGACCCGGCTGAGGTAGTACGATTTTATTATTCTGTTCCATTGCATTTATTATAAAAAATTAACGTGGGATTAAATACCACAGCTAATATCAGTATTTAAAAAAATAGTTATTTAATAGAAACCTTCAAAAAACTTTATTTTTTACTGTTAAACTGGAATCAACCATTTCAGAGCAGAGGGCAATAGTTGTTAAATTTAAAGTTTAATTTAAATTTTAGTACACATTCATGAAACGCAAGGCAGATTGACAAAATAAATGCTTTAAGAGTTAAACAATTGATTGGATACTTAGGAGAGGGAATTCATAAATAAAATAATTTAATTTATTGATTTATGATTGGTTTATCTATTTTCTTTATGCAATTTAGCATGAATGATTATATTTTCTTATAAATGTTTTAAAAAAAAAGTTTTTATGGAACGTAATTGGACAAAATTAGCCGAAAGCTAGCTGAAAGATCAAGATCAAGTGAAAATTGAGTTTTATGGCTTAATATTTAGTTAAGAGTGACGATACAACGCAGATTTTAT
>KZ808746.1:51914-75448 GCA_000696205.2 Oncopeltus fasciatus
TATATATATATATAATTTTAGCAAGAGAGTATGTGTATTTTTCAAAATACAAGTGTGAATGGTTAACCTGCCTCCTCTTTGTATGCCTATATGACTGATTTAAATATTCACGGTAACAATTCATTGTATTTAAGCAAAGTAAAGTTTAAGTAATTTAATTATTCGTTTTTTCTCTCTGGTGGGAAACCCAAGGAATTCCCTCATGCTGGGCTTTTAGTTATTAATTAATTCCAACGTTAGCTGTACACAAATTTATTAGGTCGTAAAGCGAGGGAAAACCACGAACACCCCCCCCTCACCATGGTCCCTGCTGGTGCATAAATAAACACAGACTATAAATTTAGGTCATGTAAAAGAAGTGTCGCCGCGTTCCCTGAGTATCTGCCCTGGCGGATACAAATTAATTTATTTCTGCCTTATGAGAGTTATAAATACTTTATTATTATTTTAATTATTATGGTGNTGTAACTGTCAGTGGGATACATCCGTATTTAAATTTCAACGCAAAGAATACGCCTATGAAACACTCCAAAATAGAACTTTAAAAGTAAAAAAAAGCCGCTTTGAATGGGGGTAATCATGAATCTATAAATTTTTAACGCACGCCCTCGTGAGGAGTCCACTTCAATCAATGGCATGGTAAATTTTTCACACACACACACACACAAAAAAAATCTGAAAGACCACATTAAAGACAATAAAAAAATAAAATGCTCTAAAGGTATATAGATCGCAAACCGGCCAGACTAAAACCTAAAATATGAACTTTATTGTCCAGTAAGGGATTATATGACCTTAGAACTCAATAAACATTAAATAAATATATAAAATATCTAAATAAACAAGAAACGTTTACTGGCAATAAGCAGTTTTCCTATGTTGAATTAAATATTGTCCATTAAATATATATATGTGTGTGTGTGTGTGTGTGTGTGTGTGTGTGTGTGTGTGTGTGAGTGTGTATTTTGTAACTGAAAATCGAAATATCCTTGTTCAATTAGCTGCATAAATTATGAAAGTGATATATATTGTATTTACTTTGTAAATGGTAAGTGTAAATATTTATAGAACAAAAAACCCAATCTTTGTTCAGCAAGCTGTACGCTCATGAAGTTAGGTGAAATTTAATTATTCCGAAGTTAAGTATTTTAAGACCTAATTTTTGGTACTACCAAGTCCCAGAGAGATAATCCAAACCTCCCACCCCTACTCCTTATGCGTACCCACTATCTTCTTCATACCCTCCACCGGCACCTCACTTCCCCCCGGACGAGATACTCTGGAAGCCACCGGCTATATCGCTGGAAATTCGTCCAGCAGTTCCCTCTGGTCTCAATCAGCAGTGCACTACTCCAATAGCCCTTCCCGCTCGATTGGGCACAGACCCTTCGAGGCAGACTTCTAAAAAAGCATTTGGAGAAGTACATCTCTAATCTCCCTGCACTTTAGGAAGTATTCCCATAGTACTAATCTTGAATACTTGTATTGCTGATTACAACATACCATCCATACCTTCAACTTGGCAGAGCTCAATGAACCTAGAAGAGAACTGCCGACCCTTTCACTATTCTTAGCAATTCTTTCTTGGACAATAATAACTAAATTAGGTTGATTAACTCATTAACCACTTATGTCTGACAGGAGGGGAGGAAACCCCGGAGGGGTGGACTCACCGGACCGGAAGAGGGTAGAAAAGCTGTCCATCCCCGAGCTGCATATCTGGGACAGATCTAGGCTCTCTCATGAGCCTTTCTTCTGAAGTATGAACTACCTTGACGGCCTTACTCCTGAAGTGTAGTTTTCATGCAAGGGCCAATCATCCAGACCATTAAAGCTGGTAGGCCTAATGCGGCCAATGATGGAGAAAAGCCGACTCGCCCCCTTCCTCCAACCATCCTCAACCACCAATTTCCCAAAAGAGTCAGCCCAACCCATACAACGCCAAACCTCAGTGAGATGAGGGTCTGTAACTGGTTTTTCATTGCCCGGCGTAGTTCCTTTTTGACTATTAAGGGCAGAGTTGAATTCACGTCCTAGGGCACTTTGTTTTTCTCGTGTAGATATCTCATAGTAAATCCAATTGTATCTTTACAAACTAAAAGGAACGTTCTGAAAACTCGTACCTGAATGACCATTTCCCCAATCTAATTTCAATTCGTTTCCTCCTGCGCATGCTCTTCTCGCTGAAAACTGGAGTAGGTCCATATTCTTCTCTACAATAATCTGGAGCCAATTCCTCAACCTCTAAAACAAAGCTCAGCACAGCTACCAAAGTCAATGTTTCTTGGTATACTATCGAGTGTAAGGAAGTAAATTAAAACATTTAACAAAAGGCCTAAGGACAGGTATATATATATATATAGCACTTGCATTTCTTTGTTGACCTCGTTGAAACTTTTCGTTTTAGTTGTTGACAGTCATTGTTCATTTTCCCATCCCATAAGGATATTTTTATATACATACTTATACATTCTTACACATATATATCTTTTAATTTGGGAAAAGAAAACTTTTGCTCGATAGGGTTTTGAAGGCTGCTTCCTCGTAGAATTCGCTACATATTAATTTGAACTCCATTGGGCCTGTTTTTCAAATGTTTTTACCAGAGAATGGGGACCATAAAGCCAAAAGGAATCTTCATGTGAATGCCCATTTTTTTTTTTTTCCCATAAACACCCCAGAATCCCCCTTTGCTAATAATTCAAAGCCCCATTGAAGGGACACTGGCATGCGTTGAAAGGCATATCAACATTAAATACATGGGACAAACGGTTTGTGGCGGCGGGAACTTAAATCACCTCTATAGAGCGAGACTCTTTCCACTATAGAGCGGGACTCTTTCCACTATAGAGCGGGACTCTTTCCACTATAGAGCGGGACTCTTTCCACTATAGAGCGGGACTCTTTCTACTATAGAGCACTTATTCAAGGTTCGCACTGCAACAGCATGGAGTCGCCAATAAATCAAGTTTTATGTGAGTATCTATCGCCTTGGCACAGAGCAAATGGGCCGTTCCTAACTAAGAAGGGCAGTAAATACAGCTGTAGAGATAGCGAGTGAGTGGGGGAATAGGAGGGGGAGAGCTTTGAAAAGAAGAGATTGAGTGTTGGATCTCACCCAAAATGGGAGTCCAAGGGTCAGTTATGGGCTCTACTTATACATAAGGCAGTGAGAGGATCAAGTACAATCATCAGCTGTCATTGTATATTTGAATGTTACAATACATTATTTATTTATTTACAGAATATATGTCCTAAATTTACTTTATTTGACTAATACAAATTTTAAAAATTAAATTATAGTTTATTAAAAACATATTAATAAAGTATAACGTAAAAAAGTAAATTACTAAAAGGCTATTTCGATTTTTTAGGGAATTGCATTTTATTTGGTACTCAAAAAAGTTGATTTCAATGAATGTCAGATAATAAAGAAAAATATAGAATTACAAAATGAGTCTACTTAAAATTTTCCTTTACTACAGGTCGGATAGAAAATTTGTATGAACGATTTCAATTTAGTACGAATAATTTCTGAATTAATGCAGCGAAATGCATTCAAGTTAATTTCCAATTACGGAAGAAAAACATTCCTATACTTGTGAAATTTAACGATGTTCCATAACCTTTCTCAAACTCCGTTCGTTACCTGAGTTTCCATCTTGACTCACAACACTATCCTTCTTTAATAATATAAATAGAGATATGGTCCTACAAATGATAACGGATTAGCTATGTGTGTCTCTGGAAGAATGATCTTCGTGCTTCATCATAGAGAGAAGGTCAGCGTTATTTAGCCTCTCTAACCCTCAACAAGGTGAAATACAATTGAATACAGTTGAAGAGGAGAAAGAAAATAAATTACTCCCGAAAAAAATAGTTCTTAAAAAATAATTCTTAAAAATTTTTTAGATATTGTTCTAGCATTTAGAATATATTTGCTTGCAATAGTTTTACTCCCCTTTTATGACATAATTCTGTAGCAAAAAAAACTAAGGGATTTCCTCAGATTTCTTGTAAATGAACATTAATTATTTGAACTTTCCAATTTGCAAGCCCAACTAATGAAATTCGATATTCTGAAACTTTTGAAATAAAATACCATCTACGAAAATTAAGGTTTCCTATTATTTACTAAGATATATTTTTGATGGTTTATTATTATTTAATATATACAAATATTAAATAATAATAAACCATCAAAACAGCTTTAAAAGACTAAAGTTAAAACGAAAGTAAAACTACCCCCTAAAGATAGAATTAACCCAAACTGAAAGGACTAGTGGTGGGAGGCACTCACCATTTCCACTTCAATTTTAAATATTATCTTCATCACGCCTTTTGTAATAACGCTCTAGAAAATAAATTATAGAAAATTAAATTTTAATACCTCTAACCTCCATTAGAACTTTTTTTTTTTTCATAACAATAATAAAAACACACGTATGGAAATTGAACAATTTAATCTCTCTGTATATTAACCCTCCTTTTAATTGGATTAAACCCAAAAGATAATTTGTTATGTTAAACTATAATATCAATTTTATTTAATATATTTTTAAAATGGGGCCCAACTGACTCAAATTTATATTCATAAATATTATCCTAATATACATTTTTTTTAATGCTATAGAATATAGATAATTTTTAGTGCAAGGGAACAGAATAAAAAATCTAACTTTCCCAGCCAGGACTCGAACCTGGATCCCCTGCTATCCGGGCCGGCTATAAGTGCATTTACTTATGCTACCGGGACAAAAGTGGTAAATGCACCGGCCCGGATAGCAGGGGATCCAGGTTCGAGTCCTGGCTGGGACAGTTAGATTTTTTATTCTGTTCCCTTGCACTAAAAATTATCTAAATTTACGTGGGATTAAAGACCACAAAATAAATAATAGCTATAGAATATAAATGTTAAAAAGTTCAAATGAAGAGTTTTTGACCGCAGAGATTATTAGTAGGTGTTATTTTGTTGGGGTTCTATCAAGGTAGTCCAGAAAAATACTAATTTAAAAAAAAAGTGTATTTGTAAAATTATCTGTCAACGAAACGTAAACGGCTTACATACATTGTAAGCCATCTTCAGGGCTGTATAACTGACATGACTGAGTCATGAATATTGGATCTTGGTGACACGATGTCCCCTCTCGCCTTTATGATAGCCCTGAAGATGACTCACAATATTATCCAAAACTTTGGCAGATAATTAAATAATACACCTTCTAAAAGGCTTTTTTTTTAAATCTACCTTGGCCGAACCCTAACAAAATAAAATCTACTGTTAAAAAATAAGTTTTACACCACGCATATTTTATAATTATGTATATTTATACCAAAATAATATATTTTTTCGTAATGTTAGTAATAGTGACAAAATTAAGATTTAAAATATCGGTTTCCTTACAACTCCTCTTCCCTCCCTCTCAAACAATATCAGCCATTTAACGTTTTTAGCCTTTTGTTTCGCGTTTAAAAGCGACAACTTTGGCCTGCCTAGCATGGAGAGAGAGATACAGATATTTCAACCACTTTGGGCCATTGAAGGAGAGCTATCTATAGGTTGCCATCCCATTCTAAACATTACTTATTGATAAAAGCTTGCCCATAATTGGCTGTGAACCCGCAACGCCAGGATCGGGGGATCTGAAATAATCCCATGAGTTACTCTAGAACCCCAATACCGAGTTTCGATTCCAAAAATCTGGGAGGTGGGGGGGGGGGGCGAAGACCATCAAGAAAAATATTTTGCTGGCGGTCGGATAGATTTGTTAGGATAAGCAGATGCGCTTCTTTATCGAAAATTATCCCTCAGGGAATACACAAATCATGCCTCTAGTTCGCCATCAAACGGTACGATCCATTTTGTTGATACTCAGTCTCTCAGAATTCACAAAAATATTCGTATATCAACATAAGCACACGAAGCATGTGCAAAATAGCAACAACAAAATATTTAGAGAGCTTTTGAATGGGAACGGAAAAAACTAATTTATTCACAAATATTATTCACAACTTATGACAAAGTGAAAATTTGACACAGATTTTTCGCTCAAACTCGTTAAAAACTTTGAAATTTAATTAAAGTGCCTGTGGTTAAGTTTTTTTTTTTTTTCTGCAGAGACTTTAGACTATGATTTTTCTTAGCCTAAAGCCCTAATTTATGAAAGCAACTTATGATATTATAAAGATAATAATAAAGTAAAATACACCTTTAACTTCTGCAAGGAGTGAATCTCCCACCAAATATATTACTTCCCATCTATTTCCAACGGAGGGACATTCCACTTAAATAAAACGGCAATTACTTCAAGCTAGTAAACTGGGGGGGGGGGGGGGAGGATTTAATGAAAAACTTTGAAAATGGCGATTAAAGTGACGTAAATTAAAGTTAATGCTGGGAAAACTAAATCAGTATAGTAATTAAGAAATGCAGTATATTTACTTATACAGCAAAAGCATTAATTAAATACAATACCTCTGATACTGTCAAAATTATTATACTTAACTTTTATAGTCTATTTTAAAACAAATACCAGGTTTCTAAGTTCTAAACTCATAGCAAGAAAGGCATAAAACTAACTTACGTTATGAAGTTACCGAACAGCGATAATCAAATTTTCTACAATATCAGTGATGAAGTAGTAGAAAGAATATTTAGATTATTACGGACATAGAAATTAATAAAGTTTATGTCTTGAAGAAGACTACTAGTTAATAGTGAACTGCTTACATATTTTTATGATTACTTGAGGATATATATCGATGAATACACGAGGGGTAATAAATAGATTTTAAATCTCCGGTTGTCAAGTTTGTTTTTAGTAATGAGTAATGAACTGTCTTACCCTTATACAATATGAACTTATATTAGAGGAGAAAAAATTAAAAATTAAGCTCAGATGATATTGTGTACAAAAAATGGGTTAAGGGGCCATTAAAATGTTTAAGATTTCAAGAAAAACTGCGAATTATTCATTTTATCAGAAAATAAGAAATATTTTTTTTGTGTAATGTTTATGTGTTACATTAAATTGTTAGTGTTGAAAAAAAGGACACATGGAATAAATGATAGCGAAGATTCTTTGAGTCCTATTTTCGTTCTTCAAAAGGCATTGAGGGACAATAAGATTATATTTTTATTACTGCAGATGTTTTCATGTAAAATTTTATGTTGAGCTATAATTAATTATTCAAATGGAGAGTTTTTGGAGGTGATTAGTAAAGAATTTATTGTTTTATATAAAATTTAATAGTACTCATAATTATGGTATATGCACTTACTTTGAGATTGCAAATAATTTGTCTAGTAACTTAGGTATTGAATGAAACATTGAATACCAGAATAGCTTAATGGAATAAGTCCCCTCCCCCACCAAAGAAAAATTATAAAAGCTCGTGAAATATTTTTTAACAGTTTTTTTTGAAAATCTGAGTATAATTGAATGTTTTTGAATGCCAAATAAATGACCTCTAGAATTTAGTTTCAAATTTTCTCTTTCAGCCACATAAAAAAAAAAAAAAAAACTTATACTTACTTGTTGGGTCATGAATCCAGCGTTTTTTCTCTGTGTGTTTAAGACTGTTTCTGTTTTCATCCTGTGAAAAAAGATAAATAAATTTCAATATTTATTATAGAGTAAAATTTCAGCTAATCGTAATTCATAACAAATTCTGATTAAATTTTTTTACAACTCTCTAGAGATAAAACTCATAAAGCATAAACAATTTTATTGTGATATAAAATTTTTAAAACCAGAGAATTTAGTAGGGTTCTTCACTAATTCTTAGCTCCAAAAAAAAAAAAAAATTTCATCTCTATATTTTTGTATGTTTGCCTATATTTGCCTCAGTGGACCGGTGAACAATTTTAGATACGAAAGGATATTAAGAAAAAAACTAAAATTTTCTCTGATCAAAAAAATAAATTATGGACTATTTTATTACATGCCCATGAATTATATGATGCAAAGTTCTTATATCCAGGTAATTATATATGAAGTAATAATTACATGTATAAATTTAAATATTCATAAAATTACATTTTTTAAAAGTTTCATGTAGACAGTATTTTGAAGAACTAACATTCCACGATGTATTAGGCTTCGATATTTCAATCACAGCAATTATTATTTAAAAAACTTATATGCTCTTAAAAGTAACTCTCATAGGTCTTTAACTTAATTATCCATTTAAGAAATCATAAACATTTGTACTTAAATTTATCCAATATATTTGTATTTTTTAAATTATATATCTATGTAGTAACTATTAGCTTATAGTGGTCACTTTTAATTTCCTCGATTCGCTGTGGGATTGCTACACTAAGCAAAAAATGTCACGTATTAACAAAATTTTTTCTTCTTTGAATGCTTAACAGTTTTCTCGATCATTTGACGTCTCTTCAGAGCCAGGTAATAAACAGCTTATTCTGAACTATTGCATCAACCAATACGTATATTATAGGTAATCGTGATATATAAAAGTAAACATATTGCTAATTTTACCAGAAACTCCCCGTTTTTATATAATAATGCTTAAAATCATAGAGCGGTTATTTAGTGGTAGCCTCCGAATTGTAAAGATCCATGTTTGTGCCAAGATTAGCTAAAAATGAAAAACGAAAACTAGCGTTTGGTATTTTTTTAAAATGAAGGACCAAAAAACGGTATATATTTTTTCTATCCTAGATGAGTTCCTTACTGACTGTTATCGGCCAAGGTAGAGGGAAATAATAACTAAATATAGTAATATTTTCGAAATTTTTAGCATTACAAAAAAATATTTCGAACATAATTAAATTAATAGGTAACCTTTTTAACATATATAATATATTTACCGTTTCATCTTCCGGGTTGGACCGTGTCAAATTGTTGTTATTTGCCGAGCTTTCGCACATCATATGATGGCTTCTTCAGGGCTGAAAAGAGAATGTGAAGAAGCCATCACATGATGTGCGAAAGCTCGGCAACTCTCAACAATTTGACACGGTCCAACCTGGAAGATGAAACGGTAAATACATCTGACGACCGTCGAAGCCTAAGTGAACATATATAATATAATTAATTTTTAAAAAAAGTGTGTATTTAGGTTAATATTTAAAAACGCAACTCCAAGAATTGGAAGGTCTCTTCGAAACTTTTATGAAGAACATTCAAATTCGGCATTCAGATTTATTTTTTAAACGGTTGAATAAATTCATTTTTAGGGGGGAAGGTCAAAGTTATAAAACTTTATATCTTCGTCATGAAAAATTAAAGTATCGATCCTATATAATAATAAATAAATTAGTAAATTATTATNATTTTCGCATAAAAATCTCTTAAGTGTAAATATTTAGAAATGTAACAATGAAATCTGTGTACTTCCCACATTATATTCTCCCGAACATTGCAGAGCCTGCTTTTATGATCCCAATGTATGTTTTATTACTCTCTCGCACTAGTAAATTTAAAATTAATTAATACTCTTATTTATTTCTATTTTAAAATAAAAATGTGAATTATATTTCAGCTGCTTCTGAGTAATTGTATTTTCTTTATCTTCGAACAAGAAAATCCTATATTTTATTCTTCGTTATATACTTTCCTTGAATTAGTAATTCATCTTACGAAGAAAACGTTGTGTTTGCATTGTACGAAAAAAAAAAAAATTGTTACGAGTTTTAAACGACAAGATTTCCAAATATACAATTTTTTATTTTTGGTAGAATGTCTGAGTGGGCACATAAATCTAGCGAACACTCTATAATCATGGAATGTCCTGACGAGTTCACACTATTTGCAGATTTCAAAGGGGAACAGCTGTTTATTATTTTCCCGAATCCAAGAAGACTATATGTAGAAGAGCTAAATATAAAACTTGAATTTGATCGTGAATAACTGTGCAGAGGGTGATTTTTGTTCTCGCACAAAAAGCAAACTGGCTACTTTCATACTACATAAGATTTCTTTAAATACAAATATTTATTGAAAATAGTAGCTTTAAATATACAAGGGTCTACAGAACGTGATAGATGTAAAAATAAGTTCTATAATGTAAATATTTGAGAACATTAACATAAAAAAAATATTAAATTACAGAAATATTATTTTTTGTGGTATATAATCCCACGTTTTAACAATTTTTAGTGCAAGGAAACAGACTAAAAAATCTATCTGTCCCAGGCAGGACTCGAACCTGGATCTCCTGCTATCCGGGCTGGTGCATTTTCCACTCCTACTACTGGGACAAGTCTGATAAGTTATTCCTCTAGTTATCAGACTTGTCCCGGTAGCATAAGTGGAAAACGCACCGGACCGGACAGCAGGAGATCCAGGTTCGAGTCCTGGCTGGGACAGTTAGATTATTTAGTCTGTTCCCTTGCACTAAAAATTGTTAAAACCTGGGATTATGTACCACAAAAAATAATATTTCTGTAATTTAATATTTTTTTTTATGTTAATGTTCTCAAATATTTCGTGTACTGGCTGGGACAGTTAGATTTTTTGTCTGTTCCCTTGCACTAAAAATTACGCTTTTAAGAATTCAACTAGGAGAGTGCAATGTCACTATCCATTAGGTATTTTACTCACAGATTAATGTTTAAGCAAGTAATATTTATGAGATTTCTCTGTTATGTATTATGGGTAGTACCAAAACAAAGATATATTTTTATACCATTTTATTGTAATCTGCCTGTATTTCTATTGTACTAATTTATGTTTTAATAATAACATAATTCTAGGCTTTATATAATGTTTTATCAACAACAACATATTCTACTAAAGGAATTTTGTAAAAAGAAAACATAATGTTATGATTTCCAGTTCTGTAACTTCAGGCAACATGTGATGAAGAAATATATTTTTTGAGAGAGAGACTTAATGAAATTAACTTTGGGTAAGACAAGTTACATGAGAGTTGGAGGAAGATAAGAGCATGCCATGTAACACCTAGACTGGCAGGATAACCTTTCTCACGCCTTGAAAGTTCCATTTATAAAAATAAAACTCACAGCTCCAAGTTAAGGGGCTGAGCTAAGACAAAGAGCCTGGAGATAAGGCAGTTAAGATGTGGTGTGAGGGTGAACTCTGTCGGCAGTGCCTCACACCAGCTGGTGGGCCGTCCTTCCGACACGACCCGCTGGGGGAGCTAGCGTCGTGTCGAGGCAAGGTGCTCTTTTGTCTGGAACACAAGCCCTGGAGATAGGAGAAGACAGAGCACCTTCACCTTGTATTATCCTGGAGACGAGAAATATCTCTCTTCCCTAAACTGCTGCCTCAACACTTCTTTGTAATTGTTGCTACCAACACGTTTAGCAGAATTTGTCAGCTAAAGTACTTTTGCCTCACACAACTCAATTGAAAACCATACTTAATTTTAAAGACCATCAACTGATCTTAAGAGTGTAATCAGAAAAAAAAAAAAAATTACATCTATTGAAGAAAAAAAATTTGTTTTTAGAAGACTTTACGTATCAATTAAACAACTAGCGCTGGTACCCATGACGCGTACATTTTTTTTTTTTTTTTTTTTTTTTTACGAAAAACGCTAATTAAAGTTGTTAATTACGAATATAACTACTAGGATTGATCTTCTCCTCCGAAAAATTCCAGAGCCAGCCTTAGTGATCTGTTCTTTTAGTCCCATTTTTCTCATCGGCTTATAAGATTTAATGAGTCATTTAGTGCTATTATTAGCCTTTAATGAAACTTGAGAAAACAATCTTAGTTTACACAACTCATGTGTGACGGATATTTCTTTATCAGAACTTATTATTGCTGAGTATATTTGTACGTGATTCTAAGAGTAACGAATAATGATTTTAGTTGTTGTATTTAATCCCACGTTAAATTTCCTACGAGAAATGCAAAGGGAGCCAGAAAAAAAGATCTTACTACCTCAGCCGGGACTTTATGGTTCCCTTGCATTTCTTGTAGAAAATTTAACATGGGATTAAATACCTCAACCAAAATCATTATTTTAAAAAAATATAGGAATAATGAGAGCCTAACAAATAGCCGACAACCTTAGCTCCTTATATAATCCGTCATATTCGTCTTACTTGGGGGTTTAGAGTCAGACTGAAGTGCAGGAAGTTGAAGAGATTATCTAGCCTGCCTAGGTGGTGTAATGGTCAGCATAACTGCCGCGAAAGCAGAAGACCCTCCGGGTTCGAGTCCCGGCTGAAGTAGTAAGATATTTTTATGACTCCCTTTGCATTTCTTGTAGAAAATTAGCAAAGTATCTTAAAAGTAAACAATTAAGCAAAAGCCGTTTGAGAGTAAACAATTAGGTTAGAATTTACAGAACAAGTGTTTAATTTTATCAAGAGTCTCATTAGCTATGATTTTTAGGTCTGACCTTCAAGTATGCAAATACATATTGAACGACAAAAGTCTATTACTTTCCTAAGATGATTTTAGTTGGGGTTTGGTCAAGGTAGATCCAAATCCTCTATTACTTTCCGTTAGAGAGAATATACTGGGAACAAATTCATTGTCGAAAGCCATGTTTAAGAAAGCGACAGAGTGTCATTTCTGTACAACAAATTATGTAATATATAAATAGCTAAAATAAAATTTGACTGAGTTATAGATATCATATAGTAGACCGGCTATTTAACTAGATCCTTAGTTCTTTCTCTTTGATCGGCCTTTATGAAGAGTATAAAAGAGATGTTAATAAGAAGTTTTTAGAATTCCTTAAAAATGATAACGAATTAGTAATTAACAATGGGCGGTAATTGACCAGTAACTTATGGTGATTCAAGGCACAATGGGCATTCTTGGTGAAGTTTGCGTTTGAAACTGTATACATGTAGAACGGATTTGTGCGCCAAAAATATATACATATACAAATTCATACAAATTATACTCAAACAGTCATTAGTATGCCGTTATATGTGAATAATGTTTGAGATAACATGTTATCTATGGTCAAAAGAAGAACT
This sequence comes from Oncopeltus fasciatus, assembly GCA_000696205.2. Lineage (NCBI taxonomy): Eukaryota > Metazoa > Arthropoda > Insecta > Hemiptera > Lygaeidae > Oncopeltus > Oncopeltus fasciatus. The sequence goes on from KZ808746.1 coordinate 64,846, forward strand.
ATAACCCGTTACAAGTGTCACAATGGATGTGAGGGAGTACTCTGCCCATTAGAGCCTCTCCAGGCAGGTTGTAGATAACAACCCATATTCAGCTGTACCAGTCATAAATTTTGCTGATGAAGACTTGTTGGCGATTTACAAAAAACTAGATGCTCTCCTACAAATCCTCGAGTTTAGTTATTATAACAGCTAATATAACAGTAGTAACATTCGTCGATATAACAGCTACTGTCGAGATAACGACCATAACAGCTGTTTCAATCACAGCTATATCAGCCATACGTATCCATTCGTTTTGATACTCAGTATGCAGCGAAGTCGGCCACCCAGGAGCTGAGCAAATTAAGCAGATGTCCTACAAGAGATGAATATAAATGAGATAAAATAAGGGAATTTCAATGCTCTAAAGCTTTAGATAACAATTATCGCAAATTAAAGCTTGCTCTAGACTGGCCGGGAAGGTAGAGTGAGGATGGCGATCACCCATCGCAGCTACTTTTGTAAATGTCTTCCTTTACAAGCGTCTTTTGGAAAAGTTATAGAAAATAACATTTTGGATTTTTTAATGTTCTATAGACACAATAGGAATTCAAATGACAACAAAGAATATATTAATATTTAAAATATTGGTCTTCTTTTAAACTCTTCTTCTCAACCAATTTCAGACAAAAAAAAAAAAGAAAGAAAAGTAAATTCTAGTATTTGTAATTTAAAAGCCTAAATAACAAATTATGTTTCTGAATTTAAAATAAAAAAATATGATCCGTCCAATTTTTAGAACTAATTCAACGGTTTCTATAATAAGCATAAATAACAAATTTAATTTCATTACTTTAAAAATTGTGGACTCAAAATTGGGCGGAAAAAAATATATATCAGTGAAGATCCATTAAGATTATCAAAAAGTATAAATAATTGAATATAAATTTTAAAATTAATAATACAAAGAACAAGACTTTTTAACATGAAATGAGATTGTAAGAGAATTTAATAGGAAATAAGATTGAAAAATTAAGGTAGAATATCAATAAAAAAGTAATAAATTAATGGAAGATGAGAGAACGTAGGTTTTTTTTTATTATAAAGGAGATATTAAATGAGAGGACATTGATTCATTAATATTGATTTTCTTTTTTTACCCATCTTGTTACTTTATAAAATATTCATTAAAATCATATTTTTATAGTTAAAACTTAATACTTACTGAAATTACGGAAAACATAACGAGGTTTGTAGAGAGCGGATGTAGGGTGCAGAGCATGTCCGAAATTATTATTTGTTAATCCTTAGTAGCTAGAGTCACGGACATTTTTTTTTTTTTTTTTTTTGTGGAGTGGTAGTTAACAAGTGAATTAACATTTTCATTTTGTCGTAAAAAAAAGTATATTATCGAAAATTTGTAATAATCCAACTGGGAGGGTTGAGGAGCTCCCCATCATTTTGTGAAATGGAGAAATTAAAGTTAGTATTTAAGTATCATTTCTAACTATCATACCTTCTATTATCCGTCTTCATTGGTTTCTGCAAACCATCTTCTGTTGGCGAGTGCTTTCGAAAATTGTCCATCTTCATGTGCTGTTAACAACTAAACGACTCTTATACCTGACACATCCGTCCAACCCACAGAATACAAACGCAGTTGAATACGGAGAGTGATAGTGAACACAAGTATTCGGCCACGAGGATAGATAATGTCCGAAAGCGCTTGCCAACAGAAGATGGTTTGCAGAAACCGAAGAAGACGGATAATAGAAGGTAGTTCTATATTCATTGATAGTGACAATAACCCTTTATATCATTTCTAAGGTCATTAGATAGCTGTAATCAGGAAATAGAAAGAGAGTTTATGAGGTAATATTTGACCTAATCTTCATCAGTTTCTTCATTACTTTCTAATTTATGATAAATGAAAATGGAAACCAACTTTGGTAAAATTCATGACAAGTCATGACTTCAACACACTCCATTATTCTGAGACATTGATGGTTGTTAATTCAGAGGACGAGGAATATCTTTAATTTTGAGAAAAGAAAATTCCTTGGTAGAAAGGGTTGCTGTTCTGAAAGTTGTTCTTAGCAGTGTTGTTGGATCTTCCCTTTCTCGGTATCTTGAATAAAGTTTCCAGTAACAGGGAAAGTTTGAAGGACAAATGTAAATATTGTTTATGTAAGTTTCCAGAGGGGGGGGGGGAGGGTAATTAAACTTCTCTGATGGAAAATGGCGGGCTAATTACAACGGAGAAATTTCCGGATTTTTATTATAATCAACTAGTAAATGAGGGAGCCACTGTTCTTAAGTTGAGATTTATAAAAAATCACACAAAATGTGTATTCCTCTTCTCTGCCATCTGTGCACGCATTCATAGTCTGACGAATCTCATCAGTACCAGGGGGCTGTCGTGCGGCAAGCGCATAGTCAGCCCCCCCTGAGGCTTACAGCGAACTCTGCTAGGGGACTTTGTAACTAATAGTTCAGATAAAGGGCTGAGGGAATCGGGATCCGAATACAGAAACTTAAGCATGCAACACAACTATGCCTGCACTAATATATATTATTCCTTCGCTAATCTTGGAGGACCTGTGACTTATTTTGGGATTTTACTTCCATTGATGACTTGTCTCCTGTAGACTGACGGGTATCATCAATCCTGAGGAACCGTTGTACCTTCTACTTAGGAACAATAAGCGGTTCTGTCTTCTGTATTGGAAAAAAAGTACATATTTTTTAAGTTTATCAATCAATATTCAACAATATTCGCACTCAATATATATATTTTTCTCCAATTGCTGAGCGCTTTCAGAATCAATTATTCCATCTTCAGAGCTCAGTCAACTTGTAATGAGTGCTTCTGCCTTGGTAGCTCTAGGTGCACTAGAGCACTCATTACAAGGTGACTGAGCTCTGAAGATGGCCTCATTGATTCTGAAAACGCTCAGCAATTGGAGAAAAATATATATATTGAGTACGAATTTTTTGAAATTGCATGATAATCCTAATGGCAGATCTGCCAGCCAGCGTTCCTCGTTCGTGATAGTTGCTTCCGCCTGTCGCCTCGCTAAATCATTGTTGCAAATGACCCAAGTGGTTGAGCGCCTATGGAAAAAATGTCATGAACTTTGCTACCAGCCCAAATAAAATAAAGTATATATCTGTCATACCTTCCATTGTCCGTCTTCATTGGTTTGCAGAAACCAATGAAGACGGACAATGGAAGGTATGACAGTTCTATATTCATTGGTGGTAGAAATAACCTTTTAGATTATTTACCTAAAGTATATATGTTTATACAAGAAATGCAAGGGAATAGAAGAATAAAATCTTACTAACTCAGCCGTGACACTAACCCTGGTCTCCAACTTTCCGGGCAGTTATGCTAACCATTACACCACCGAGGCTTAGCTAGATAATTCCTTCTACTTCTGCACATTACTCCGAGTCCCGGCTGAGGTAGTAAGATTTTTTTATTCTATTCCCATGCATTTCTTGTAAAAAAAAATTGACGTGGTTACATACCACAACTAAAATCAGTATTTAATAAAAATATATGTTTATAATTTTACAGTTAACTTTTTATTTTTTACTTTTTGACGGTGACAAATATCTTTGATTTGCCCCAATTTCCCGGCCTTTTTTTATAGCTCAATGTGATTGTTTATGTGACACAACATGTATAAAGAGAGATTATTGTAATTGTTTTATTTACTGTCAGTAGGGGGGGGGGGGTATCCATTGCAGTATAGGGTACTAGTAGTGTATGTGAACCATATAGGGAACTCATAAAGATAATTCGAGTTGAAATATATTAGCCTGACGGTATGGCTGATGAGATTACTCAGCAGGATTCCCCACAGCCTCGTCAGACAGACAATTAAGCACGCGAACTACTGCATGTCCCTACTCCTGCAATCTTCAGCAATCCCTGGAAGAAAGCAGGCGTAGGAACGTGCAGGATAACCCAGTCGGGGGCTGATTTACGCGGAGTCCCTCGGGGTCCTATCTGTCTCGGGATCTGGGTGGGTACGAGGTGTGTGTACACGCGCACGCGTTATTCCCCCCCCCCCCACCCCGACCCATGTATTGTTCTCCGCGCCCTACACGGATTCTCGTACTCCTAACAAGGCGGAATTCATTACACCATTTCCAGGCGGTAAATCACTCGGCTTCTGTTGGACGTCACGGCTGAGCGTTCCTCGTTCCCTACCTAACTCCTGACTCTCGCAACAAAAATGTTCAAAGCACACAGGAGATGCGAAGACTAACCGGATTTACCGTGTCTCATGAAGACGAACATAAATGAGTTTAAATGATGAAATTTAATTTACTTTAATTTATGAGAAAAAAAACAAAACAATAAAAGCATAAAAAAAAGGTAAGGTTACTATACTTTGCTCTAGACTGACGGAGAACGTAGAGTGGTGATGGGGGGGGGGGAGGGGGGACGAAGCGCCCACCCAGCCTAACATCCATTAACGAACTCATTTAACTGTTTACAAAAAGAATCATAAAATAATAATATAATATTCTATAATTCTTCTATAATTCTAACTGACGAAGGGCGCGAGATCCCCGAAAATTTTACTCCTTGTGATTTTTTCTTTTTGTGTGTGCACTGAACTCTCTATCCCACCTGTTCTCGATTACTATATTTATATAGATAGATATATAGATAGATATATAGATAGATAGATAGATATATAGATAGGAGACGATCTGTTGAAAGACATGTCATATTGTCAACATGAAAACGTGATTTCTTCAGGAAAAATCTGCAAAAAAGTTAAATCAAAACGCTTGGCTTCTACGAAAACCAGAAAGAAAAAAAAAGTAAAAATAAGGATTTTATTATGTATAACAAGCTTTATAAATAGTATAATAGTATAACTAATTATATAATTGAACAATTTGTTATCAATAATGAAGAAACGAATAGTTAAAGTAGATTGTGGCAGAATGTTATAGTTATAATATAATTATAAAATGTAATGAAAATATTTATTGAAAATGAACATAGGAGAGTTGTGAAGTAAGTAGGCAAATTGTATTATTGTTTTAGGAACATTTATAAGATATATNCTGAAATGAAATTAGAAGATAAAAAAAATCACCATAAAGAAAATAAGTAATTAATTCATCTCTGGCTTCAGGGCAATCAGATGGCGAAGGGGGATGAAATATATACATACACGCACACACACACACACACACTCACACACACAGATATATATATATATATATATATATATATATATATATAAACAATATATAACTAATATAACAATCAGTTGTTCTTCTTTAAGAAATATTTGTTATGTTTGTGTTAAGTGCAATAAGAAAGTCTTACTTTATTCGTTGGTGAGTGAATACAAAAGACTAGACGGGAGGGGGGATTATCTGAAATGTCTCAAGAATGACTTTTTTTTTTTTTTTTGCTGAAGCGGTCCTAATAATACCTTTGTTAAATTATATGCAAGATCTGGTTAAAAAATGAAAAGAAATATTACTTTGCATGGAATGTATAAATTAAATGTTCATTAACTAAAAATCACAGAAATACGCTACTGTTTAAAGTACCAGTGTAGACTAAAGTAATTCCATCATGTGATGGAAGTTCAGTAAATAAATCCTACTGTAAAACATTATAGTCGGTCAATTGATGCCCATTGATAATATATATTACGCACCTACGAAAGAAAAGATTTTAGTGTATGATACAATATACAATGAGCCTGTATTATGTCAGATTAATGGGAGTGGTCTATGAAATGAAACAGATGCTGGCATTCATTATTTAACATTTGTTCTCACAAATAAAGATATTATTTATTTGTATTTATTATTAATCATTATTTGAGCAATAGGTGTTCGCTCAAATAAAGATATCACCTGATTGGTAGGATTATACAAGAGTAGACCTTGCTACCCACACGGTAGAAAAGTTGGAGAAAAATTGTACACGTTCGCTTAGCATACTGCGGGAATCTTTGGTACTTTAGTAAGTAATAACAAGATACTGTGTATAGAAATGACCGCGGCATTCATTAGTAACAGTTACTGTCGAACACTAGTCCTCGCTTTTACTAAGTACTTGATGAAGGGGTACTTGTCCTGTACGGAACGAGGTGGAAGAACAGTTCGGAAACTGGTCCCGAAAAAGATTTGCCGAATACCGGAGAAGTCCCTTGCAACAAGATCAAGTCGGGAAGAAGTGGAGTGCGACGTCTGGCTCTGGTGGAAGTAAATCGCATTTGCGCGGCTCAGGGAGGAGTGAAAAGTCGACGGCCATCTTGAGACTCCTAACTCCCCTAAAAGTTTTTAGGGCTTCTTGAGGACCGACTCTACACGGCCAACGGGCTTTCAGCTTCTCTGCAGGGCTCGAGGCTTGTGATGGACCAGCTGTGTACATCGACCGAAACAGACATTGCATTCGTATGAGTGGGCTTGTACACACGCGCGCGGCGCAGTAAACATTGGTACGTAAAGAAATCTAATAGCTGAGTAAATCCATAAAGATACACATAAAGTTAACATACAAACATTGTCAGATCGTTCCCACTCTTAATAAAAAATATTAAAACACAACAAATGGTTCCATATGTATTCATCTTCTTTGATAATATGTAATTTTGTTTATACTATTAATAATTATGAACTTTATAGAAAATGAATTTTTGAGAATTTTTTCGATACTGAGCGAATACATAATGAGCAAATAAATCTAGTAAGCTTCGCAAAATAAATACTTATGGCTCATAAGCGCATCTCTTACTTTTGGATGCAAGTTACAGTCACCCTGAGGGTCGGGAAATTCAAGTCACATCAGGCAGTAAAGAGCATCAGTTAAGGCACTTAATGACCATTTTGTAGCACCCGGGATCATTTAGGAATGTCTTGAAGAAGTTTTCTACTACCCAGTGGTCTGGGGTCACTATGGGTTCCTGGTCACGAAAGAATGCTGGGTAAGGGATTTGTAGTCATATGCAGGCTGGGAAAGGAGCATAAGAAACCTTGATCAATCTAGAATTACTATCAGGATGGCAATGGAATTAATATCAGAAAGGCAATGGAATTAATGTCAGGATGGCAATGGAGTTAATATCAGGATGGCAATTGAATTAATGTCAAGATGGCAATGGAATTAATATCAGGATGGCAATGGCATTAATATCAGGATGGCTTTCGCATTAATATCAGGATGGCAATGGAATTAATATCAGGATGGCTCTAAAATTAATCCAGGAGATTGGTGGGGGGGGGGGGGGTGTAATCAGGGGAAGAAATTTCTTTTTTTTTTTCAATTTGTTAAAACTTCACATCAGATGCTACTTGATGCGTCCTTCTTAAGGAATAGTTCCAGGATAGTGACGAGTGAAATCAATCGAAGGATTATTTTTTGCGCCTTCTATAGATTATTTCCAAACACTTGTAGCAATTGAAAATTACTCATATTTTTCTAACGATTCTAGTACTTAGTTCCTTGGAGGGAGGTACGATCCACTGCCCCCTCCCCCATCGCTTTTCTGACATCAAAGCACTTCCCCATTAACATACAAGGGCGGGTCTGGATTCTATGCGGCCAAGCTTGGGAGATCCGGAGCCCAACAGACAATGAGATTCAAGAACTTTACTTAGCTCGGATGACACAGCTGGCGAGTCTAAGAAGAGTTTGGAATGAGATTTCTCTTCTTTCTGTGGTTTCAGTCACAATATTTTTTTTTATTTAAATACTGTTATTAGTTCTGATATTAAATCCCACATTAATTTTATACATGAACTGCAAGGGAGTAGAGTATAGAAATCATACTACCTCAGCCGAGACTCGAACCCGGATCTCCTTCTTTCCGGACAAGTATGCTATCCTTTACACCACCGAGGCAGGCTAGATAATCTCTCCCACCCCCGAGTAAGAAGAATATATCGTCTTAAGCACGAAGGTGACAATTTTAGCCCCTTCGAGCTTAAAACGATATATTCGTCGTACTCGGGGGTTTAGAGTGTTGTAGCAAGCCTCGGTGGTGTATAAGATAGTATACTTGCCTGGAAAGCAGAAGATCCGGGTTAGAGTCTCGGCTGAGGTAGTAAAATTTTTTTATTCTATTCTCTAGCATTTATTGTATATAATCCATTTTAAAATTTTTTTTATATCTTCAGTATTTATCAGCTTGAGGACAATTTTCAAAACATTATAATAATCTAAGGTCAATATTATCATTTCAGGAAATTATATACTTTTTAAATTACCTATGTAGTGAATTATATTTCTTTATATGAAAGGAAGGGAACCCAAACAACACTTTAAATTATATTCTTAATTATTTTTCTTAATATGCGTTTTAAAAAAATACTATACACTGTAAATGTTACAAGACTATATTTAAAAACTATTTTGTTCTATAATTTATTTTGTAACGCTTATGATAACACATATATATTTTTTAAACTATTAAATCTTTATTTANACACACACACACACACACACACACACACACACACACACACACACACACACACACACACACACACACACACACACACACACACACACACACACACACACACACACACACACACACACACACACACACACACACACACACACACACACACACACACACACACACACACACACACACACACACACACACACACACACACACACACACACACACACACACACACACACACACACACACACACACACACACACACGAAGTTTGCCGGGTCCGCTAGTACTTCGTTTTGCCAAAAAAAAAAATTTTTTTAGGGCATTGCTGGCCCTAAGCAAACATTATTGTTGTATTATAATAGAAATAGAGCTTTTAACGAAATTTACGTCCTTCAAATAAACATTTTTTATCATAAAGTTTTTTCACAGAATAATTTATATATGGTGTAGATATGGGATCAATCAAAAAAGAAACACATGTATTTAAGGCAAATTGAAAGTTACATTTATTTATTACTCCATCTTAACGCCCCTCCGCCCGGTGACCGAAAATCAGAAATCAGACTTCACAGTAACACCCGCCTGAATATTCTGAGGATTCCCTGAAAAATTTCCAGCCATATTAAAGTCCATACGTTACCTACATACACACCTATCCTATTTTATATATATATATAGATATATATAACTTGAAATGAACCATATTTTCACCTTCTGCAATGTTAGAAGATCCGTTGAAATGGGTGAAGTCTCACCATGTTACGGACGTGAATAGCTTGATTTCCCTATGGGAATTCTGCTACAAGTGAATCAAGGGAACGACTTCTGTATTGAGCTGTCCTAGCGCTGTGTCAGAGGGCCCTTTCTTTCCACCCTCCTTTCCGCAATAACACAGGAACCCTTTTATGGCGACCGACGAAGGGGTGAGTCACTGGCTGCTCACTGGAGTTGGGGGAAGAAGAATACCGCTTCTTCTAAAGTAGTATTAATTATATAATTATTATAATTCAGGGGGTGGGATTTTACAGGTCTATAAGAAAGCCATCCGAATGAAGTGGACTATTGCTTGACGGTAGGATTTAGTGAGACTGCATGAGCTATTGGGAACAGGGTGACCAAATATAGAGTAGGGAATATAAATTGTGAGTTGTAATCAGTTTAGAGCTAAATTCTAACTATTAGATAATAATTATAACAATTTAGGACCAATATAACGGACTATTTGAATCTACAACAAACGCAGAAGTTTTGATGGCACAATTTTATATACTTGCATGATGTTTTCTCAAGTATGCGCATATGCCTAGAAGTGATTTATCTAACAACTCTGGAATACATTGATCAAGTGTAAATGACCTTGTTAGCTGATATTATTATTGGAATTCAACTGTATTTAGTTTAAATATAATTTTAAAAGTATTTACTAGTAAAGATTTTTTTATCATACGTATATCATCATCTATAATTAGATGATTTTAGTTGGGGTTCGGTCAAGGTAGATTAAAAATAAATAAAAATTAAAAATAAAAAGCGTTATTTATTCATCACCCTTCCCTTCAGCTGAGGTCAGTAGCCTGGAACACAAAGCGCTTCTCTGGAATTCCGGCGTTCATTGTGGTGTACACTTTTTTGTCGAAGGCCGCTGCCACGGTAAGGACCCGTCTATTGTACCAACTGATGGTACGCGGTCAGACCTTACGGCTCTTGTACCATCGAGTCAAGACGAGAAACTGGAGATATCAGATCGTGATTGGGAGACGGAAGGAGAAAGGAAGGGATGGTTATGGATGACGAAGCATGTTGAGGGTGGATAGAGAGAAATACTAAGCGATAAATAAAGAGGGTAATAAAGGTGGAAAATTCTGTCATGAGAACATCTTCAATAGCTATATTCCACGTGGAAAGGATATTGCAAATTTAAAATGAAAAAAAAAAAGAAGAAAAATCCAAATATTTTGAAGGAAAAAAAAAATGGTAAACATTAGAAAATGTTATCAGAGAGAAAATCAAAAAGCCAATACTTTTAGTGATTAGAATGTAAAAGAGAATAAGCAAAGTGGAAAAAAAATCTCATTACAAATTAACAAATCCAGTGAATGTGGAATTTAATGAATCCCAACCCTTCTAAAAATTTATATATATATATGCAATCTTTCAGAA
>KZ808746.1:130176-143354 GCA_000696205.2 Oncopeltus fasciatus
AGAGAGAGAGAGAGAGAGAGAGAGAGAGAGAGAGAAAGTCAAACAGTTGTTGTTTTTATTCATGAAAACCAGTAACAAGGTCCGAAACGTTGGAAAATATTAATGAGATGTAAAAATACTGAAGACAAAACAAAGTATTCCTAATCCGAATTAAAAAATAATATAATATATTAATTATATAAATAATAGAATTATTTAAAATCTTACAAATAACGCTACTGCTAGTTAAGAATTGTGACCATAAGATCATGTATGTAATAGGAACAAGATACAAAATATATATTTTCTCAGTTTATGTATTGCATAGTAAACAAGTTATAAATAGGAGAAGAAAGTTTTCCTAGGGGCATGGGAGCTTAAAATATGCTGATAGCTTCTCTTCTGAATTCTAAGTGGTTGAAAGGAATGAGAAACAAAAAAGGGTGTGAAGACGTGAATGAGGATTTTTTTAAACAACTTGCTTAGTCAGAGCTGTAAAAAAATTACAGACAAAAATTATTCGTCGAAGATGATAGAATTTTCATTTTTAATGTCACAAAAAAAAAAAAAAAAGAACGAAAAGTTATCTGTTTAAAATGTAATTTTATAACATTATTAATCTATAAAATGTTTGCAAAATACACATATTAAAAAATATATAAAAATCCAATACTGATTTTAGTTGTGTTATTTAATCCTACATTAATTATATACAAGAAATGCAAGGGAATAGAATAAAAAAATCTTACTACCTTACCCGGGACTCGATTCTGAGTAGAGACTTTCCGGGGAAATATGTTGACTTCTACCCAGAAGATACAGTAGGGGACCCAGATTCGAGTCCCAGCTGAGAGGAAGATTTTTTATTCTATTTCCTTGCAATTGGAATTTGGAAATGAAAACTAAATTTAATAAATTAACATTTTAAAAAAAATTATTTTTTTATCTTAAATAAGATGATGAGAAGAAAAGGGTTTTAGATGATGATGGAATTTTATCAATCGTTACGAAACATTTAAGCTCGTTATGTACAAAATTTAATTTGCTAACCACACTTGTTTAATAAAGAATTTTCACAAAAAATTCATGTTACGATATAGAATTAAAAATGTAACTATGAAAGTTTTTTTTAAGCTCTTCCCTTCCGAAACACCAGGGGGGTATACACACATTCCTTTCTAAGGCTGGAAATGGACGCTAGGTGGGAAAATCTCCTTAATTCCTTAAAGTAGCTCTGAGGCTTTTTTTTAAGGTTTTTTTTTTTTCACATTGTCAAAAACTCATAACTTATAAGATCTTAAAGATATTTTGTTTTTAATTATAAATTATTAAGATATTTGTATGGATTTAAGTTAAAGGTTGTTATTAAACAGTCCGAATGGGGGTACAATTACGGAGATACATTCACACCATGAAGGCTACTTAAATGCACCAGAGGGTGTGTTTAGCGTTGAACAATGAGCTGTGAATGGGCCACTTTAGCGATGGGAGCGAAAGTGCATCTGATTGAGTTCAACTGAGAGACAAGGTCGAGCGTACGTACTAATTGCTGGCATACGACAGTTGAAGATATGAAATTGGTCTCTATATCTATATGTGAGTGTCCATTGCATGCTTTCACGTGTGGTCAGTAAGCAAAAGTGGATGCTTTCTTGGATATATTGGCTGGTACTTATATGCAACTTCTGCTTGATTACAAATATTACTTATAACGTGGTTAATTTGTTCGTAATATTTTACATATTTAGTACTTAAATTGCTCCTCAGAAAAAACTTGAAGACTAAATGATGACTAGAAAATATATTAATAACATAAGGCTGCGCTACGTCATGTCACGAAAATTATGACTACTTCCCCATCGTCAATTCTTCTGTTTATTGCTGAAGAAATTAGTCGAGGTTTCGGCAGTGATCAGGAAAATAAAATACTCTAAATTTTTAGGGTGATTATTTAATTATTGCCAAGGTTTCGACTTAACTTGTAAGTCATCATCAGGGCGATAGTGATGCCTGGAGATCTCCGGAGGAGGTTTATGGTCAGGGTTAGATGGTCACATCTCAGAGTACAGAGCTGAACTGAGTATCTTTTTTTTTCTGATCCTGGCGGAAACAAATTTCAAATTTCTCCAGCATAATACACGACGGCCAACGGACCTCCAAACACGTCATCTGTTTAACCAGGAAAACTAATAGGACAGAGATAACGCATAGCTTGATAATCATTTTCTTTTATAGCTTAGTCTCTCAAAACTAATGACCGTCTCAAGAGTATTATTTGCCGAAATATATTAAATATGCTTCAAGTAAAAACTCTTTGTAAGTAAAGAAAGTGTGTCTCGCAGGAGCTACGTAAACTAAAGAAATTAGTTATTTTTATTAAAACTTTCAATCTCATGTAATCCCCCTACACTTATAGAATATATATTTAAGTAATAAATTAATCTGTATTGTGTTCCATTATACTAATCAAAATTACGCTTTCATTTGACAGGTCACCCCTAACTCCTATTCGTCCAAAATCACTCAATAATGAGCTGACCCTATGATTTTACATTTTAAAGCGATATGCAAAATTTTTTTAAAAATAACTAATTATAGCTTCTAGAAAGTAAAATTAAAGTTACTGGTACAGGTAAACGCCCACTCCTAGCTGCTCAATTTCGCAGCGTAACCTTTAAAATATTACTTTTATAAATGAAGAAACATGTGCTTGTTTTTATTTAACTAAAATTAATTTCTAACACAAATCTTTATTAACAGTAAAATTTTTGAGAATTATATTTAAGAAATTTTTTTTCAAAATTGTGTAGACCCAATTCAAACTCTATGTCATAACCTAAACTTCATAAGGAATCATCAAATATATAAGTTTATTCTTACAGTAGAACTTTATAAAAGCTGTGATTGGCTTCTTACCAAAAAAAAAAATTAATGCAACTTAAAAATCTCTCAACAAATGTGTTCCTACCTAAACATTTTGTGATGTTAAAAATTTATATTATCAGACGTTATTTTATTTGCTTTGTTTTCATTATATTCTATTAGTAAGTATTATTAGATGATGAATTATCGTGAAATTTTTGCATTGTCATAACTTCACAATTTTACACTTTTTAAGGTTTGAAGTTACGCCCGCTTCATCGACGAAACATTTTTTGCGCACACTTGAAGTTTCAGGTAAATTTGTTCACTAACGAACTTATGTAACAACTATAAGACAAATTTCATAAAGAAAAACCGAAGATTTATAATTACATAGAATCGGGAAAAAATATCCAAATAAATTTTCAAGGTACTTGTCACGGGGATGACCCTCACAATTCGCAAAAAATAAAATACGAATCAAACATGGATCATAAAATGTACAATCACTCTGTACTCACAATGAAATTCTGCTGTAGAAGGGAGCTCCAAGAAGGAAAATAACATTTTGTATTTGAAACGGCCCAATAGAAATGCAGATATACCTTATGTGAAAAAATTAATATAATTTTTAAAATATAATAATATAATAGGTTCTAACCAGAGCTTTAGGTTAAAAAGATTAAATTATCCAGAATGTTATTAAATGTAGAACTATTCTAAATTGTATTTTCCTACTGAATGCTGAATATTCCAATTAATATACATTGATTCAAAACTGAGTAAATTCATCGCACTTTATAAATGTCATTGAAAATACATGCTGACCAAAATAGGTAATTTGTATTTATGGTAATTTACAAGCTTACTATTATGTTTAACCGTCCCAAAATAAATCTCAGATTTGAAATATCGGGCGTATTTCTTATATGAACTATTAGCTTTACTACAATATTCTTAACAAAATGAATATGCTGTTATTATTTATTATTGATCGATTTCCAATCACTACAAACAAGAAATTAAAAGTTATTACTGCGTGAAAAATACAAAAAAAAATATATCAATAATCTATAACTTTGCCCGCAATTTTTTATATTTCATGATCCAGAGTCCCAGAACATCAGGAATAAAGAATATTGACATTCAAATTGTTTTAAGTTGAGCCACAATTTTAGATAACGCGTCATATCAGTGCGTTAAGCAGTTAGTGGGTGATGACTGGTAGAACAGTACATAGTATATTTTAATAAGATAATTTTATTCCATATTTGACCATTTAAATAGTTAAGAATTTAAAAAAAAAAACAGCAATAATAATAATGCTTCTTCCAAATATATTAAAAAGCCACATTAAGTTGAGAGTCCCAAGAGCTTTTACATTAATACAATAGATTCACAAATATATATATATATTATTTTTTATTTTACTTTACAGGTTTTTCTTGATACTACAACAAGAAGACTTTTATTATTCATTTTCCTATTATCAACACAACTTAACAGAAATATAAATACATTGAAAAACAGTAATTCAAATAACTTTCAGCATTCAATGGACAAATAATTTTAATACTTTTTTTTTCTGGCTGATAGTATATTTCGATTAAATAAATCCTCTAAGTTTGTTAAATCCTATAAGTAAACTAGAGTATTAAATAAAAATTTTCATTATTCAAAACGAATTTTTCATCAAAGAAAAAAAATCAATAAGAAGTTACATGTAATTCAAAAGCTATAACCATAATTCTTCTACACATTCAAATTAAACCTGGTGAATTCAAGCAATCCACATTTCATTGAAAATGTTCATGGAATCGACTAGGATACCCCGGTCTGGTCTAAATAACTAATTAATTTGTTATAATTAATATGCCCTTTATCTTACCAAACTGTAATTATTATTTTTAATTTTGTAATCAAATTTCATGTCATTCATCATCCTAATTTTAGCGATAATTTCAATTACTACCCTCAAGCTAATGATAGAGAAAAAAAATCCGGGAAATACTGCGGTCTAAAAGAGAGTGGCCGAGAGCCCTTGACGGTCCCTTCATCCCCCTCTCAATGCAACCCTCAGCAGTCTGAGGACAAAGGGGGTGGTAGCCACTCGGGAGCCGGGATGGACGGCGCCGAGTAGGCCAGACCGGGAATGCTCCCCACAACTCCCGGGTCGATATGCGGTGCCCCTGCCTCCAAGCACTGCCGCCCTCGTCGGGACCGGGATACAGGGGGGGGAAGCCAAACATCCGAGGGCGTCCTGACAGGAAGGAGATAAAAAACCGAATCCTTTCGTGCAAGTAATTTATTAAGTAAGTTCGTGCAAGTAATTTATAACCTAATATTAGATGATTTTAGTTAGGGTTCGGTCAAGGTAGATCTAAAAAAATACAAAAAAAAAAAAAAAAAAAAGTGTAGTTTTTTAAAGATTATATCTACCAACGTTTCGGCTTACATTGTAAGACATCTTCAGGGCTGCCTATCATGAAGACGAGAAAGGACGTCCTTTCCCTAAGTTCAAATTTCCATGACTGATGATGAGTCTCCATGGAAACTCTTCATTTGAATTTACAACTTAATGGATTATTTCGAAATCTGTACTCATAAGCTCCATGCTTCCACAAGTTTCAACAGAAATTTCTATTTTTTTAATATCTAGAGGACATCTTCTTAATACCGGTTATGCTCCAATAGGATAAAATACAATAGAAAGATAGTCCTTAACAGTAAACCACTTTATATATATATATAGTAAATAAGAACAGGTGGGAGAAAGAGTGTGGTTACAGAGTGCCTGAAATATGAAAAAAAAAAAAAGAAATATAACTTAAAATGGACTCTAGACTGAATTCCATTGGATGAGGATAAAGTCATCGACTCTGTAATGAACTCTCTGAAAGAGTGTAATGAACAAAGACAAAAACAAAACAAAAATACAATATTGTCTGTTTGTGTGTGTCACTACACTCTCTCTCCCACCTGTTCTGATAAATATATATATATATATGTGTGTGTGTGTGTGTATATATATTGTGGTTATATAATTTTTATGGTTAAAAATATTTTTTAATAGATTTTCAGTGATTTTAAAATTAATATGCAATATTGTGCTGACGTATCCTAGTAAGAACAAGATGAGTTCAAAAATATATAGTAAAAACATATTTAAAATGTAGCTTATCTTGTCAAAATCTTGTCTAAGTAATAAACAGTTCCACTAAGACACGTGTCTACAATTTTAGCTGGCGGACCAGAAGAGATGATACACTGATCAAAGAAAACACCAGCCCAAATGAAGATAGACTGTTCACTAACTTACGCCGTGATTAACTGNAAATTTACGTGAAAAAGTTGCAATTTTTTATTGTTAAAATAAATCATGGAATCTTTATAAAATTAATTTAAACTTAGAGAAAAAGGGTTGATGTTCATGTATTGATGGGAAATGTGGAGTAATGTCAGAGGTGGAGGTGGGATCTGATGGTAGAGCGGTGATGGCGCTGTTGGGGAGATGAAAGGAGGCGATTGAAGTGGCCTAGTGATCTGAAGTGTGCATGCGGTCTGAATGCAGTTCTCCTCGGCTCGCACTAGAAAGTTGTCCTGCGTGGTAGGACTGCAGTCACCACCAGCCAACCGGAAACACGTAGAGCCTTTGAGGATTCCTGCCTAGCCAGACATGCACTTTTCCATCCTCTCCGCTATGACGTGTATTCAGGAATCCGTCATTCAATATATATATATATTTACAAGATTTTAATGTTCCGTAAGCTATGTAGTCAATGGAACATTTAAAAAAATAGAACTGTCTTCTCTTTAGGCTGTGCAGCCAAACCGGTGCTGAATAATTTACAGAATGATAATGATAATGTCGTGACCTCAAATTAATTATTTTGTAATTAATCATCATTATAAACATGTGACGCGAATTACTACCACAGTATTATTCAACCATTTTCTGACCAAAACCTGTTTGAATTAATAAAAAAAATTCATTAAAGGCATAGATCCATTTTCAAACTTTGATGATACTAATAGGAAAAATATTTAAGGAAATCGAACAGTTAGCAGTTCTGCAAATTTTAATTTTACAGTTTTTCAGCCAAGAGTATTTTTTTTCCAGATGAAATTCTGTGACTGGGGAATTAAATGAAATGACAACTGCGCGTACGAAAGACTTTTCGTTGTAATGGGAGCAATATTTGTTTTTAAGCGTTGAAACACAATAAAGATTTATCTGATGATAAGAGATGTATTCTATGATTGACGAGGATCAAATGACATGGAGAGTTCATATTTATCAACGAAAAAATCTTTGAATTTTTGGTAGATAAATATGAACTCTCCATGTCATTTGAACCTCCTCACTCATAGAATACACAAACTTATCTATAAAAAAAATTAAGGAATTCGCTTAGTTCACGCAGTTCCTGCGTGTCAGATGTTTCATTCTTCTCCCTATTATAATATTTTCGACTACAAAAACTAATTTTAAAGTTTCGTCATAGGGGCGCCAGGGTAGCTCAGGGGATCCGTACGGGTCTCTCAATCCTGACGCCGCGGGTTCAAATCCCGCCCAGGTCAATCTTTTATTTATAATATAGAAGCTTGTCCTGAGCCATGGGTGTTTAGAATGGGGTGGCAACCTGTAGATAGCCCCTCCCTCCAATGACCCTTAGTGGTTGCAAGGGAGGCTAACCCAGCAAAAAAAAAAAGTTTCGTCTTATATAGCTCACTTCGCACGAATTTATGTGGTTATTACTTAAAATACATACAAGGTTACGGGTTAGTAAACTTAATATAATTTTAAAAGGTAATCTAACAGAATGGGTACTATTGATTAGAGTCTGTCACTTGGTCATTCTTTAAAAATATATTATCTTTTATTATGGAAATTATTAATTCATTCCTATTTTCGTCCATTTTAAAATTAGTAGCCAATAAATTAAATCATTTTTTTTAAATTAATAACAACTTTATTAGTTATTACATTCTACTTTTTTTGTGCACCTGGTAATGGATTGGTACAATAATAATATAAATAAATAAAATTAATTAGTGTGTACTTCACTGGATGGAAAAGCAGCCCAATGATAGGACTCATAAATAACTATTTACAGTTGTTTGATTTTTTTTTTTCTTTAATTATTATTATGAAGTGTTGGCAATGAGGAGGTCCCGCGGCCATTTCCTATTCAGGCGGTGTGGTGGGTTATCAGGATTGGTAATACTGGATAGAGTTTGGGCTAAAGGATTGGAATGCATGGAAAGGTCAGAGGGGAATTTATTAAAACGGGTTGTGATGACGTATTTTACAAAAGGCAATTTCAAGCTCATTGCGAAGTAAGGAGTTTGCGACGCAATAGGGTTCATCAACTATGATTCTGAGGATTTTGGATTGGAAGGACTGTATTCTTTGGATGTTGGTTGGTTTTCCAGTTCTCCATAGTTCGACTCCTTACGTCCAGATTGGTCTCAGTAACGTCTTATAAATGGTAAATTTGTTGGTCACAGTTAAGGTTGACATGCGGCTTAGTAGCTTGTAAAGTTGTCCAAGTCTCCTATTTAGTTTCTGTCTTTTGATTTTTTGTATGTGTGTTCAATAACAGTTGGAAATCAAGATGGAAGCCCTCGTATCTGACGCAGTCGGAAGTTGAAATAACGATATCATTAAAGTAAATTCTGCCAGGTTGTTTCTTCCTTAACGTAACATGACAGCCTTCGTTGACCTTAATGCGCTAGCTCTGGCGCCATCGCTGTATTAAAACTAATAACCATATGATTCTTAATCAATTATCTATGAAACAAAAATTTAGGTCTAAACTTCAGAATAGGAGAGTAAAAAAAAATATCTGAATAAATTTACGTGAAAAAGTTGCAATTTTTTATTGTTAAAATAAATCATGGAATCTTTATAAAATTAATTTAAACTTAGAGAAAAAGGGTTGATGTTCATGTATTGATGGGAAATGTGGAGTAATGTCAGAGGTGGAGGTGGGATCTGATGGTAGAGCGGTGATGGCGCTGTTGGGGAGATGAAAGGAGGCGATTGAAGTGGCCTAGTGATCTGAAGTGTGCATGCGGTCTGAATGCAGTTCTCCTCGGCTCGCACTAGAAAGTTGTCCTGCGTGGTAGGACTGCAGTCACCACCAGCCAACCGGAAACACGTAGAGCCTTTGAGGATTCCTGCCTAGCCAGACATGCACTTTTCCATCCTCTCCGCTATGACGTGTATTCAGGAATCCGTCATTCACACTCTTCTTTATCTCTCCCATCAAAAGACTCATCGGTAAAGCTCAACAGAAAGGATCTCTTCCCATAGTCTGTGTTATCCTTTAATATTCAATGTGTCATTACCTCATGAATCAAAATTTAATTTAATTTTTAAATTTAATAATTATCAAAGAAACTTTTAGTACACGCTGAAATTGCTTCCAGAAAGTTTTATATCCCTTAAATGAGAGTATGATCCGTTTTAATTGTTACAAATCTAGATTTTAGAGCAATGAGGAGGTCACACGGTCATTTACTATTCAGGCGGTGTGGTGGGTTATCAGGATGGGTAATACTGGATAGAGTTTGGGCTAAAGGATTGGGATGCATGGAGAAGTCAGAGTGGAATTTATTAAATTGGGGAAAAAATGGTGACGTCTTTAACTAAAGGGATTTCAAGGTAATTGTGGAGTAAGGAGTTTGCAACGTAATAGGATGCATCAACTATGATTCTGAGGATTTCGTATTGGAAGGACTGTATTCTTTGGATGTTGGATGGTTTATCAGTTCCCACAGTTCGACTCCATACGTCCAAACAGGTCTCAGAAACATATTAAATTATCTTAAATCAGTGTTTAACATAATTCGTTCCTTTAAGTAGGATTTTTAAAATATATAAATCTCCAATGTAGTTGAGTTCATTTTAAGAAATGCAGCTCAGATAATATCCCTACAGTGGGGAGGACATCTTGACACCACAATTACTCTCTTGCATGGCAGGTTATGTTAGAGCCGAAGCTCAGACGGGTATGTACGGCTGTCAGTGAGTTATTTATCCATGCATACAGTTTGGCACGCGATTGCATGTTTGTCAATGATGCCATTATCCCGACCCCTGGAGATGCCACATTCAGCTGGAAACAACCCCCAATGCTTATTATGGAATGTCAAGGCTTTTAGTTTTTGCTCTATGTCAAACTCTGAAATTTCCTACATTGGAAAAAATACAACATTTTATGCATTTAACAATTCATTTCCTTTTAATACATTTAACAATAAATAAATGTATAAAGGAACGGAGATCAAAAGTAATAACTTTCTCAATCGAAACTTGAAAGTAACAAAGAGTTCTCATAATGAAAAACATTCATCTCAAAAGCAATCCATGCATGCCAACTGATCTACACAATTGAACCAATATTTGGTATTCTGCGCAAATATTAAAGTTATCGCCTGTAACAACATGGTATCCTGTAACCAGTAAATTATAGGGTCATATGAGGTCATAGACAGTTTTAGCTCCTTAAGCTGTTGAAGACATTTGTCGAGACTTACAACTCAAATTGTTGCAAATTAAGTAGGTTTTACAATATACATTATATATAGGGTGGCAACCTGTAGATAGCCCCTCCCTCCAATGACCCTTAGTGGTTGCAAGGGAGGCTAACCCAGCAAAAAAAAAAAGTTTCGTCTTATATAGCTCACTTCGCACGAATTTATGTGGTTATTACTTAAAATACATACAAGGTTACGGGTTAGTAAACTTAATATAATTTTAAAAGGTAATCTAACAGAATGGGTACTATTGATTAGAGTCTGTCACTTGGTCATTCTTTAAAAATATATTATCTTTTATTATGGAAATTATTAATTCATTCCTATTTTCGTCCATTTTAAAATTAGTAGCCAATAAATTAAATCATTTTTTTTAAATTAATAACAACTTTATTAGTTATTACATTCTACTTTTTTTGTGCACCTGGTAATGGATTGGTACAATAATAATATAAATAAATAAAATTAATTAGTGTGTACTTCACTGGATGGAAAAGCAGCCCAATGATAGGACTCATAAATAACTATTTACAGTTGTTTGATTTTTTTTTTTCTTTAATTATTATTATGAAGTGTTGGCAATGAGGAGGTCCCGCGGCCATTTCCTATTCAGGCGGTGTGGTGGGTTATCAGGATTGGTAATACTGGATAGAGTTTGGGCTAAAGGATTGGAATGCATGGAAAGGTCAGAGGGGAATTTATTAAAACGGGTTGTGATGACGTATTTTACAAAAGGCAATTTCAAGCTCATTGCGAAGTAAGGAGTTTGCGACGCAATAGGGTTCATCAACTATGATTCTGAGGATTTTGGATTGGAAGGACTGTATTCTTTGGATGTTGGTTGGTTTTCCAGTTCTCCATAGTTCGACTCCTTACGTCCAGATTGGTCTCAGTAACGTCTTATAAATGGTAAATTTGTTGGTCACAGTTAAGGTTGACATGCGGCTTAGTAGCTTGTAAAGTTGTCCAAGTCTCCTATTTAGTTTCTGTCTTTTGATTTTTTGTATGTGTGTTCAATAACAGTTGGAAATCAAGATGGAAGCCCTCGTATCTGACGCAGTCGGAAGTTGAAATAACGATATCATTAAAGTAAATTCTGCCAGGTTGTTTCTTCCTTAACGTAACATGACAGCCTTCGTTGACCTTAATGCGCTAGCTCTGGCGCCATCGCTGTATTAAAACTAATAACCATATGATTCTTAATCAATTATCTATGAAACAAAAATTTAGGTCTAAACTTCAGAATAGGAGAGTAAAAAAAAATATCTGAATAAATTTACGTGAAAAAGTTGCAATTTTTTATTGTTAAAATAAATCATGGAATCTTTATAAAATTAATTTAAACTTAGAGAAAAAGGGTTGATGTTCATGTATTGATGGGAAATGTGGAGTAATGTCAGAGGTGGAGGTGGGATCTGATNGGAAAATGGGGTCGTTAACACAATAAATAAAATTATATTTACTCAGAAATACGATAAATATGAATATTCTAAATCTTTAGGAAATATTATTATTCCATATTATACCTGAATAATATAGAAATTTTATTGTTGTCGGAGTATTTAAGCGTGTGCTAAAGGATTGGCCAAAATGAATTTTGTATATTTCGTTAGTATAAATGTGATTTTTTAATTCTCGAATTTCTAATATTTTTGCTGAAGGAGTGAGTGGAAGAGTTTCATTAAGAAAAGTTTTAATCATAACAACAAAAGTAAACATAAAATCCATGTTATTGTGATGAATATTTAGATTGCAGCCATATATTTGTCCTGTACACCATTTCACATGTTTACTGTATATAGATGTTTGATCCTGCACTTAAGGATTATCTTTAGTATGATGGTGAAGACGGGAATCCATATGAAGAAGAAGGGCAGTTTTGTATATTACCAACCATCCAAGAAACAAGGAAGTATTGGCAAAATACGCCGACGACAGGGTGGCCAGAGAGGACATATTTCTAGCGCCCCCCGCCTCCATCCAGTGTTTATCTGGAGAGCGGCGCCTGGGTACGAGCCAGGACGTCGCACTCAATGGCTGGACGCATTTAGATCAGATCATTAACAATCTGCTGCGTTGGGGGAAATCCTCTTAGACAACTGGCTAGGGTGTAACACAGCTACAGATAGGTATAGGTACGCATTGCTATCGCAGTTCCAGGTGAAAGATAAGAGATATAAAGGGCATACGCCTCAGTGCCCACTGCTTGTAGTAGCAACTACACGCATATAATTTTTTGAACGTTAAAGTATAATGAAAATCGATAATATAAGAGAAGAGATTCATTTTCATGTATTCCTTATGAGCATATGGGCGTATGCCATTTCTATATATATCTAACATGCCAACTAATGCTCTCAAGTACTCAGGTAACAAGGATGAATTTGTTCACGTAGGCTTCGTCGGTCGTCAGATGTATTTACCATTTCATCTTCCGGGTTGGACCGAGTCAAATTGTTCTTATTTGCCAAGCTTTCGCACATCATGTGATGGCTTCTTCAGGGCTGAAAAGAGAATGAGAGTTGTGGTGTCAAGATGTCCTCCCCTTGTAGGGATATTATCTGAGCTGCATTTCTTAAAATGAACTCAACTAAATCGGAGATTTATATATTTTAAAAATCCTACTTAAAGGAACGAATTATGTAAAACAATGATTTAAGATAATTTAATATATTTCTGAGAACAACTCTCATTCTCTTTTCAGCCCTGAAGAAGCCATCACATGATGTGCGAAAGCTCGGCAAATAAGAACAATTTGACTCGGTCCAACCCGGAAGATGAAATGGTAAATA
>KZ808746.1:143486-157330 GCA_000696205.2 Oncopeltus fasciatus
CGGGGAGGATTGTGGGGATTGGAGTCCGACGACAGGGATTGGGCAAATGGATTGGGATGAAATTGGAGTTTACTATGGAAGAGTTTGAAGCGGGTGGAGATAAGGTCTTTGACAAAAGGAATATTAAAGTCGTGATGAAGGGTAGAGTTGGACACATAATATGGAGCGTTAGCAATTATTCTAAGAATTTTGGACTGAAAGGATTGTATTCGTTGGATATTGGAAGGCTTAGTGGCACCCCACAGTTCTGCACCGTAGGTCCAGATTGGTCGTATTATGGTCTTGTAGATGGTCAGTTTGTTTTCTAATGTGAGCGCCTATTTATAAGGCTGTATAAGAGTCCGTGGCGTCTGTTGAGTTCTTGTCGCTTGATTTTAGTATGTTCACTTCAGTTGAGTCGTGAGTCAAGGTGGAATCCTAGGTAACGAACTGAATCAGAAAGAGAGGTATAGGGATGTAGTTCACAGATCTAAATTGAAAATTATCTTGAAACCTTCGGTAGACTAAGCTAATGCCATGTGTTTTCTATTCTACTTTATACTACAGAAACGTAATGTCTAACTTATAAGTTAATACAAATTACAAAACAAAACTACTACAGTTGTTCTAACAAATTTGAAATTTACGTTTCATCTGACCTTGCGAAATTCCTAATTTAACTTGAAATCGATCGAAAAAATATAAAAGGGATACATGTTTGTCCGTTTGGTTTCCATTCCCATTTGCGATAGTGTATTTATATCTGATGAGACTGATTCACAAGCTATCTAGATCGTAAATCGGTCATACAAATTTATTTCCCTTAAAAAAACCTTCTATGGTAAGTAAATTAACACGCGTTTCTTAGTGCCAATAACTCCAAGATTAGTTCTTCGAACAGTTTGCATGAAAATTCCTTGGCCTTAGCATCAATTCCTCATGAAATATTAAGGTTTAATTCAACGTAACTCATACATTAATACACATTATCACAACTCCTCCACTTACTAATATAAGTACTTTTACTTCTAAAGTATTTTACACTCGTATCATTTTTGGACGTGACAACCAGCAAAACAAGGTGAAAGACAAAATCAAACTTAAATTTTCTACCAACTTTTAGTACAAGGGAACAGAATAAAAATCTAACTGTCCCAGCCAAGACACGAACCTGGATCTCCTACTATCCGGGCCGGTACGTTACCACTTATGCTACCGGGACAAGTCTGATAATTTATTAAATTCCCCGCACTAGTGTCCAGAGTCTAACCTCCGAGGTAGACGAATATATCGTCTTATGCTCGGAGGTGCTGACATTGTCAAGCTGTTAAAATGATTCTCGTTATTTGCTTTTAAATTTTAATTTTATAAATATTATTATAATTTCAATATTAATAAAATTATAACTTGAAAGCAAATTATTAATAACTTATTATGCCAAATGGTTAATAACTTATCAGGCTTGTATCAGTAGCGTAAATGGTAACGTAACGGCCCGGAAAGATGGAGTTCCAGGTTCGAGTCCTGGCCGGGACAGTTAGATTTTTTATTATGTTCCCGTGCACTAAAAATTGTTAAAATTTACGTGGATTGAGTTCCACAACAAAAATAATATTTATAAAATCTTCTACGAACCTTGCAAAAAACCAGAAATACTCAAATTTCTCCGGACATATGATACATGTATGTATGCATTTATACCTGTGATGTATGTATGTAAACCTGCAAGAATACATCCTATTTCCCATTATTCATCTAATGGAATTTTAATACCTGTAACAATTAGTCTCTTTTTACCGCAGGGATCATCGGCTGGTGACAAAATTCTTGGCCCACCCTTGATTTCACTGATATACATACATTTTTATAAGTCGAGCTTTCAAATAAAATGTAATCCGTAGAGTTTATTAGAAAAACTAAAGATAGTTATACAAATGTATTGTATTTTTACATTTTACCCGATATGACGCAACCATGACTCTCATACCTTATTTCTAAGATAACAGATGTTTAGAGGAAAAAAGTTCCTTGAGCTTGTGATAAAAATAGAACAAGTCGGTTTGGCAGAGACATGCCTCGACGATTCTTATCGATGGACTTCGTAGAAAGAGTTATATTTATTTTCTTTTTTTCTTGAAGCATTCCGTACAACATTCCGGACAATGCTGCAAGCTGTATGAAGAAGTAGCGTTTGTACCTTTTCTGCCGACCCGAAGGACGTTTCCTTTTGAAACATAATTTGCAATCCCTGGAAAACACCCCCCCCCCCTCCCGCCGCAAGCCTGAAACTTCATTTCCCCTTGTCTGAAATATTTCCCATGAAAATCTTTAAGCGATGAGAATGAAATGCAAAGTGAGGATTGCTCTCCAGACACAAAAGAATAGGGGAGAGAAAACAATTTCCGCTGGAATTCCAGCAAAGGAATTACAAGATAAGTTCAAGAGGAATCAAACTTCACGTCATTTAAAGTTAACATTAACTTAAATACAATCTTTTAAAATTAAGAAGCAGCGAAAATTAAACAAAAATTTCTTAGCATCGTAATCAATATTATAACTATCTGCTACATATAAGCTATATTTCTAATGTTTTAATTGCATAGTATCATAAAGAGGCAGGAATTCCAAAAACTAGGCTGACAATTACCAATTTTCATTAAATATTAATATAAACGAGAATAAACTAAAATTTAATTATTGCCTAAAATGAGCGATAAAGCTAATCGTACGTCTCTAAGGTCTTAACAGGAGAGAGAGTTGAAGAACTCATTGTAAAAATATTTCATAAAGTAAATGATAGGAAATTAAACAAAAAAAAAAAAGAAAGTTAAATAACAGATACACTGATGATTATTCAATTTTATATCCTTGTAAGCTATCTTTCCTTCTCAGATCAGTTTATGTATTTTGAATTTCGGGTTTGAATAACACTCCAATTAAGGTTATTAAATATCTTATTTATTAGGCATTTTGTAGAAAATCAAAAGCAATGGATTATCACTCATGTAAGTTAATATTTTATTTAGAATAAATAAATGTTATTTGTATAAATTAACTCAGCTTCTAATAAATAACGGTTTAATACCAATCAAATAAAATTAATATGCAAAGAAAATAAAGCTAACTGTAAAATATCTGCCTAAAAGGGAGATTTCTCATGTTTTACTAAAGGCTAAGTTGATTGTACAAGTCAAAAAGCAGAATGGAGGAAAAAGTTAATGTTGTTGAAGCTGACTCCAGGCTGTCGGAGAGAGAAGAGGTGGGGGTAGATTTCTGGTATCTATATTTTAAAATAGGTATCTATATTTTTTTTAAATATTATAGAAAATGAATGATAGTAATAAATATTTTATTTAGTTGTGGTTTTTTATCCCACGTAAATTTTTAACAATTAATGAGAGGGAATAGAATAAAAAAATCTATCTGTCCCTGCCAGGAAACGAACCTGGATCTCCTGCTATCCGGATCGGTGCACTTACCAGTTATGCTACCAGGACGCGCTAGATTTCTCATTAAATGAGATTCCCTCTAGTGTAGAGGAAATTTACTGAGATAACTGGTAGCATAACTGGTAAGTACACCGGTCCGGATAGCAGGAGATCCAGGTTCGTTTCCGGGCTGGGACAGATAGGTTTTTTTATTCTATTTCCTCTCATTAATTGTTTAGAATGATAGTAATGTTTATTATTGATGGTCATTTTTATACGCCTATCCAGCTTTAAAATTTGTTTATAGCTCAATAAAAACTGTCATATTGGCGATTTTTCAATTTATTTTCAAATCTACTTTGACAAATTTCCTTTTATTAAAGAAAAATACCGAATTTGGTTAACTTTCTTTTATAATTAGGGACTTAGGTAAGAGAGTAGTAGTAGTAGTAGATCATTGAAGGGCAATCAACTTCTAGGTTATTACGCCCTATTAATACCCTTTAATATGTTTACTATAAATTACTTAAGAGAGTGTACTGACATTTATATATATAGTAAGTAAATTAACACGCGTTTCTTAGTGCCAATAACTCCAAGANTATATATATATATGAGACAAACGTCCCAATCTTGAATTAAATGCGCGAAATCAAATAACCCTTAACACAAGAGCGATTTAAAGCATCACCTTGAGGCAATTTTTGGAAATAGAAAAGGTTTTTTAAGATAAGCATTTTTCAGGCGTTTTTAGATAAAACTTAAAATAACTTAGATCAAAATTTATTTGTCAATTCACATTGACATATCTAATTAAAAGTGACTGGAGGTTTCGCTCATGACTTACTTGAATTTATAAAATAATTGTGTACAATAAAAAGTTTCTAAAATAACAACTATTCACATATTGGCCCAGCCTCACATATTGTTGAGTAAGATCTGACACTGTTTTTTTTTTACAAATTCTTGGCGTCTGAATCTGAGAATAACCTCAGATTTTGCTCTCACGTCAACTTTTTAAACTACATGATATCCTCAGAAATCATTAAAACCATGCATTTAAAAGAACATAAAGTAAAAACGTTCCAAATATACAGTATAAAAAACATTTAAATGTAAGTTAAATCGAGTTCATAAATGTAAAATTGTTTAATTAATGAACATTACTTAAGAATTAGGATAAGAATTTGCATTTGTAGCTTTTTCTGGAGTATTTAGTTTGTGTACACTCGCGCTTGATGCTCCAACAATAGTCAGACAGACTATTCGTCCCATCTACTTTGATACCTTGCTTCTATGACCCTAAAATCTTCATGGAAACGCTCGCCCTGCTCATTACTCACTGCACCAAGATTGTCCGGGAATTTAGCAAGGTGGTTGAGTAAAGAATGCAATTTAATGCTCATGTTGCAACCTAGCTTTTGGAAGCTCTCCAAGAGTTGCTGGACAATTTCGGAGTAATTCAATGCTCGTGTATTTTCAAAGAAGTCTTTGAGAATGTTTTTGAATGCCATTTCCGTATTCCCCTTCTTCCAAAGAGGAAAATTCATTGAAAACTGGTACGGGGACTTCGGCTGAATGCGGTACTGGGCGTATAGCTGACGGTAAACTAGGATACTCTATTTACATTTGTTTTTCTTGTTATATCCCGATGTTTTCACTATACAAAAGTAACAATCACTTGAATGATCTTTGGGCTCGCGCCAAATCATAGGTATACCAAATGGAAGCTTAGCACGTGTTCCCTTGGTCCACAACCGTTAACCCTCAACACACTGTTTACACACTTTATGAGGTGCCCATGCTTTATCTTGATCACCAAGTTTCATTTTAAAATAGGCAAAGTATGGTTGTCTGAAAAATGTACCGATTGTTTCCCAGTGTAATTCACTAAAAATGAAAATAATATATAGTTGGAGGTTTGTAAGCCGTCCAGTTTTATGCTGCAGAAATTAGTCAGGGTTTAGATCGGGATCAGAAAAATAAAATACTCCAAAATTGCTGGGTAATTATTTTATTATTTCTGACATTTCGACTTTACTTATGAGTCATCTCTGAGCTCTGCGCTCTGAGATGTGACCATAAATCTCCCTCAGAGATCTCTCCAGACATCACTACCGTCCTGATGATGACTTACAAGTTAAGTCAAATCATCGGCAATAATAAAATAATTACCCAATAGTTTTTGAGTATTCTATTTTCTGATCCCGGTCGAAACCCTGGACTAATTTCTCCACGAAAATAGTATACTTAATACACAAGGTATGAAATTTTCTGCCGATGTTTCGGCTTACACTGTAAACCATCTTCTGGGCTATCATGAAGGCAAGTGGGAACGTGCTGCCACCTGGATCATATGTTCATGATAGAATATAGATTCCAGGCGATACAGTCTCCTCCCGCCTTCATGATAGCCATGAAGACGGCTTACATTCACATAATTAAAAATAAACATTTTTTTGAAATTGTATTTTGGGATCAATCTTGACCTAACCCCAACAAAAAAAATTCTACCAATAATCTCTACGGTCAAAAACTCTCTACTTAATACATAAGGGTCTTTTTGTAGAACGGTTTTAATTAATAAATACTTGGCAATGAAAGAATTATTTGCCTCATAAATAACTATAATTCATTTAATGTCATAAATAAATTATGTTCCAAATAAAATTCTTTAAGAAATTAAGCATTTTCTTGGCCTACCCCTTCCTGCCAACCCTGGAAATCTCCCCAAGGATTTGTGGAAATCTCCAGGGAATAAGTTCCTGCTGCAGCTTATCCTAATGGACACACCGATCCATAAGGGCTTCTCTCGTATTACTGAGGAGGACTTACTTTTTTTTTTTTTTTTTTTTTTTTTTATAATGGGATTAAAGACTTTTATCAGGGGGTGGGAGGAGGGTAGGGAGCAGAGGGATGGGGCTTAATTAAAAAAGATATTTCCAAGTGAAATACTCCCCTAATCATGATATATATTTTGAAG
The DNA here is from genome assembly GCA_000696205.2 of Oncopeltus fasciatus. NCBI lineage: Eukaryota > Metazoa > Arthropoda > Insecta > Hemiptera > Lygaeidae > Oncopeltus > Oncopeltus fasciatus. Next base: position 149,877 of record KZ808746.1, read on the forward strand.
TTTCCCCAAGCCCTTTGTAGAAGCGGAAAGGAGAAACGTCTGCTAATCATAAAACCCAACCTAGCATAAAGAGAGAGAGAGACGAGTACGTTTTTAGAGGGAAGAGATATAAATTTAAGGCTTTTTATTCTCCACTGACGGTTACTTTCCACTGCTGAATTTTCTTCTACTTTTCACAGTTTTTCCCTCACTTTTTTAACATTAGATAAATAATTCGCCCCATCCACTAGGGGGTCAACATTCAAGAGCTTTTTACAAAAACAAAAAAACAAAAACAAAAAAAAAACAGTCAAAAGCTAATTTCTCTAAAATAATTTGTTTTATTATTTAACTCTTTATTTATTTTTCGTTGTATTATTTTACTTTCTTATTAATTATACTATAGTCTTATGAACTCATTTATTAATGAAACTTCATAATTTTTGGTAAGAATTGTTTTTTACAGACTTTAATTTTAATGAGTAAAAGAGTTGCAACTAATCTAAGAGTAAGGGTGAGTTTCTCATCCTTTTTAATGTATTATTACAAAGTATTTGTTTTATTCAAAACAATTTTTTTTAAATTATTTCTATATTTGACTTTGTAATGATGGATTAATATATGTAAGTTTTTGCTTTTGAGAGTTATTTTTCTTTGCCCGAATTGTTAACTGATTCAATACAAAAAATTATATCATTCATTACCTGACTAGCTTTTATAGGTGTCTTTAGATTGTACATAGCCAACATACCTGAAAAAAAAAAAGAATAAATTATACTGTCTTTCTATTATATAAGTAGAAAAATAAAAAATATTAAAACATAAAATAATGATTTTTAATAAATATAACACCAATTAATTTTAAAACAGTAGTGTTATATATTTAAAACTCTATAGTTTTTATGTTCAAATGGAGATTTTTGACCGTAGGTATTATAATTAGATGATTTTTGTTGGGGTTCGGTCAAGGTAGATTTTTAAAAAAACAATTTTTTTTTAAAGTGTATTTTTTAAAAATTATCTGCAGACATTTTGGCTTACATTGTAAGCTATCTTCAGGGCTATCAAAGGGCAAGAGGGAACGTCCGGTGAAAGTAAACTTAGGGACAGGACGTCCTCTCTCGTCTTTATGATAGGCAACCCTGAAGATGCCTTACAATGTAAGTCGAAACGTCGGCAGATAATTTTTTTTTTAAATACACTTTTTTTTTAAATTTGTATTTTTTTGGATCTACCTTGACCGAACCCCAACCAAAATCAACTAATATGGTTCTTATGTATACTATTTTATACATTCAACATTTTATTTATTCGGTATACTGCGCTGCCTAGCTTATAAGCAATTATGATTTTACTACTACATAATAATAATAAATTTCCAGCAATTCACAATTTGGAACATTGATACACCAATACAATATATCTATGCCAATAATGAAACAAAAAACATTAAAAATCTTCATTTTCCTTCGCTTTTAATTGAATTATTTGAATTCTCTCCTCTCACCCCCTATACATGACTTTCTTGAGAATAGCCTATTTCATGTTCCATGTTCTTGAGATCCAATAGAAGAGAGGAGAAACTCGCAAACTTTGAAAGTAAGGGAAAATGCACTCCCGAACGAGATGCTCGCAGAGGAATCTGTAGATAATCCGGACTGGGTGAACATTGGAACGGAAACAGTGTCCGAGAGGAAAATGTAATACAAATTCAACATGGAACCTGCATAGTGGCTAATGACCTTCCTAAAATTGCAAGCAGTAAGCGGAAATCAGCTGGAATCATGCAAAATGCAAGCCTTCGTACGCGCATTCGGCCGCATTATGTCGGTATTTAGATCAGATGAACTGGGATAATACATTGGATTTATTCATTTATGGACAAATTTATCTGAAAATGGAAATCCACTAGGCTTCTCGAGGAATAATCCACAATCATTGGGACATTAAAGAATTCAAATGGAGAGTTTTTTTACCGTAGATATTATTTTTGGATGATTTTTGTTGGGGTTCAAAAGGTAGATCCAAAAAAAATACAAATTTAAAAAAAAGTTTTTTTTTTTTCAAGATTATCTGCCAACGTTTCGGCTTACATTTTAAGCCATCTTCAGGGCCGCCTATCATGAAGGCGAGAGAGGACGTCCAGTCTCTAAGTCAGATATTTCCATGACTGACCGTGTTTGGATCTACTTTGACCTAACCTCAACTAAAATCATCTATGGTAATTAAAGAATTCATTTAACATAAATTTGTATTTAATGGCAGATATTGATTCTATCCTAACGTTGCTTTTTTCCCGGAGCTATAAAGCGATCACAAAAGTGGTTTCAAAAGCTGAAATCTTATTTGTCATAACTGCATAATGAAGCAGTCAAAAGCTGCAGAAAGAATAATATATAATAAAAATAGTAATTGGTCCACAAGTAAACTTTATCTTCTGATCCAGAGTGTCCGGTACTTCTAATAATAACAATAATGACAAAAGAGATGTTATGAACCTCATATTGAACTTATTCTACTCCAAGCACAGATCAATCCAATCCGATAATTAAGTACCCCAATAGCAAATATCATATTTTCGAGACTCCAAAAGATTTAGCCCCTATTTCTTCAAGAGACATTGTTTCAGAAAGATCTTCAAAAGAAGAGCCTTATTAGCTACATACTCACTAACTTATAAATATTATTTTTTTGTGGTATTTAATCACAATTTTAATAATTTTTAGTGCAAGGGAAGATAATTAAAAATCTAACTGTCCCAGCCAGGACTCGAACTTGGATCTCCTGATATCCGGGCCGGTGCATTTACCAACTATGCTACCGGGAAGAGTCTGATAAGTTATTAAATTCCCCGCACTAGTGTCCAGAGTCTAATCTCCGAGGCAGACGAATATATCATCTTATGCTCGGAGGAGCTGAAATTATCAAGCTGAATAATTGGTTCTCGTTATTTACTATAAAAAAACTCACTAACTTAATTAGTTCTTTCAACAACCCTTTTAAGTGTATTTAAACTGTGAATATCATACAAATATGTGTAAATAGTAAGTTTTGACAGAAATACAACTAGAAACGGTAGTTCTACAAACAAGTTTTTTTACAATAGTTTATATTGTCTTATAGTAATTTTATTTTTATGTGGGACTAAACTAATACCAAGTTATCGTCAATGAGCTACTAAAGAAACTTCAATACGCCATTCCTCATTACTTATTTACAATAAAAAGCGACTATATTAGTCCGAGCTTTCTTATTTTAATGAAAAAATATTTTCCCATCTGAGATAGCTTCGTCTTGCGTCAATGATTGACAATCGAACAGGAAAATAATAAAAAGTTCATTTCGTATTCAAGTAGCCAATTCCGTTTCCTCTGCGCCCAGTGCAGTACGTGCGTCAGAAAATGTCACCCATAAGCTACATTTGTGTGTTTGTGTGTGGATGGTGTATCAAATGAATAATACACTTATTGAAATTCATAAGTCTCTCTTCCGGTTTCGATACATTCACCTTTCATTCACACATCCTTCGATACATTCTGCACCATCGTTCAGTCTATAGTCTCGTATTATTAGTTTCCTTTAAAACAAATCATAGTTTCCATGTCATATGGTACTAAGATACTCCCTTTCATTCTTCAGTAAGTTTACCAACAACTTGGGATCGACCAAATTAACTATTATTATTAATAGTTTAGTAATTATTATTATTAAGCATGATCTCTATATTTAATAGCTAAATATAGAGATCATGCTTACAGCTTAGCGCATTCTGAAGGATGCACACACATGCACATGAGTGTGTGTGTTTGTTTTTCTACTAAAGCTACATAAGTCATAGTTATTCGGTTATTGCTAAAGTCATAGTTATTCGGTTTTCTTATTGAAGTTGAAAAAGTTATATTTAAAGCACATCTATATATACTTATTAACAAATTGATCAATAACTCAATTTTAAAAGTTTTAAAATCTACATAAATATAAAATATTTGCAATTTAAATATAAAAAATCAAGTAAGCCATGACTAATTAGGTTTTGTTTTAATTGATGATAGGAGAAATATTAAAGGCCAAATTTTCTAAAAAAAAGTACTATTATTGCAATTTCTTTATACCTCTTTGTAAATAATTTTCCTGCGACCAATTTTTTTTCTGGTTTAAATTTAAAGTATTCTATCTGTTTCTTGTTTAGAAATTTAGTAGGGTTAGAAGGAGGAGGTTGACGACTTAGCAGGTTGAGAAAAACGTCGAGGCAAGAAAGGGGTGGTTTTTTGCCATCTTGGGAAGAGATAGTCGACCCGAGCAAAGCCGTTTGAAGTCATTCCCTAGTCCGACCTACCCCGTTCCTCAAAGGAGTACGCCTCGGTGTGGAAGGAAAGTAAGACTGAAATGAAAGACAAATACAGAGAAATTCAAACGTAGATTATACATGAAAGGATCTTATACATACAACGAGGTCAGATATATGTGCATATGGGAAGCGAGATAGATAGAGAAGGATATTTAATGTGCAATTGCTACTATTCCATATGACTATGAACGAAGGATTAAAAAGCTATAGAGGAAGGAAGAAAATCAATATATAAATCTTATTTTTTTGTGGTATTTAATCCCACGTAAATTTGAACAATTATAAGTGCAAGGGAGCGGAATAAAAAATCTAACTGTCCTACAAGTCTAACTGTAATAAACAATCGAACTTAATAACTTATCAGGCTTGTCTCGGTAGCGTAAATGGAAAATGCACCGGACCAGAAAGCAGGAGTTCCAGGTTCGAGTCCTGGCTGGGACAGTTAGATTTTTTATTCTGTTCCCTTGCACTAAAAATTGTTAAAATTTGCCGATATATTCGTCGGCCTCAGAGGTTAGACTCTCGACACTTGTGCGGGGAATTTAAAAACTTATTGACTTGTCTCGGTAGCGTAAATGGAAAACGCACCGGCCCGGATAGCAGGATATGCAGGTTCGAGTCCTGGCTGGGACAGTTAGATTTTTTATTCTCTTCCCTTGCACTTAAAAATTGTGAAATCAATATAGTTTCTTAAGTAAAGAAACAAAAGGCATAACAGGTCTAAAATTTAATTCCAGCAAAATACACTATTTTTTTTTTAAATGCCCACTAAAAAATAATTAAGAATTTAACATTCAGGGTTAAGCGGATCTCCATAAAAACATTACCCTGTGGGGCTTAGAAAAATTCCTTTTCTATCGAGCTCGACACCACATTAATAACGTAAAGATTCATTAATGGGGAAAGGTTTGCCCTCATATTCCATGGAATCTTCTCCATGAGTATTATGAATAAAAGTAGGTCAAGATAACCATGCGTTAAACCCTACTTAAATGACTCAGATTCTCTCTCGGTAATCTTTACTACACCTTCAGTGTTTTTATGGAAGGGCACAATGGTATTCATCAACTCTGCTGAAGCACAATTTGCGAACGTAGCTGCCCAAATTTCAAACCTAGGAACTGAGTCAAAAGATCTGAGATATTGATGTCTCCAGATCTGATATATTGAAGTCTCCTAATCTGAGATATTGATGTCTCCAGATCTGAGATATTGATGAGGCTCATGCCTCGTCCCCATGATTTGTCAATGTTTTGTCTCATTGAGAAGATATGGTCTTCAGTTTAGTTGTTGGGATCTGAAATGTGCTGAATGCTCTCCTTTAAAGTCCTTCTCTACAGCGGCTCTTGGCTTCCTTTTCAGAATGGGGTGTAGAATATATTGGCCACCTGTGAGCCTACTGCCCAGTAGTTGCCACTTGAGCTTCTCTTCATCTTGTATGGGAATCATGATACTATATTCTCTCCCTTGGGTAAATCTACCCAGGGAAAATATTTTTGGAACAGATTCTGTCCTTTTTCAGGGTGTCAAAATTAAAATTTGACTTATGAAAAGATGGCCAAAATAAAAAATTTTTATTAGATGCTTTTAGTTGGGGTTCGGTCAAGGTAGATCCAAAAAACACAAATTTAAAAAAAAAAAGTGTATTTTTTTAAAAAGATTATCTGCCGACCTTTCGGCTTACATTGTGAGCCATCTTTAGGGCTGTCCATCATGAAGACGAGAGAGGACGTCCTGTCCTTAAGTTCACAGTCATGGAAATGTAAGCCTTGAAGATGGCTTACATTGTAAGCCGAAACGTTGGCAGATAATCCTTTTAAAAAAATACATTTTTTTAAATTTGTGTTTTTTGAATCTACCTTGACCGAACCCCAACTAGAAGCATCTAATTATAATATCTATGGTAAAAAATTTCTCCTTTTAAAATTTTTTTAGTTGAAAAATGTATTATTATATGAGTCATTGATCGAATTTCAACTATTTCCTCTACAAAATTATCAATGGTCGACTAATGTCCACTAGGTTATACCTATTATGTTTAAGTCATTCTTTTCCTAACACTAATTAAATGAAGATATGACGATTTTTTTTTAATTTTATCTCCTTCTATACCTAGACTGATCATTGGCATTAAGGCATATTATTAAAGTAAACAAATGATAGTACTAGGAGTGATTTTCAATAGCACACTGACTTGGAAAGATCAGGCAATGGCTATGGTTAGGAAATTATTAAATTATTCACCCTTTTCTTGCGTAAAGCGATTCAAATCTCTAATTATATTAGTTTTCTTTACAATATTAGGTAAAAATTTATCGCTTATTACATTTAGATTAACATTTACAGCTCCATCAAGATCATCAGAGGAATCATATCAACTGAACGCGTCTCCTTCGATAAGTGTCATGAAAGTTACTCGCGGTAGCAAACCACTCCAAGTTCCTCAGCTACCAACTTCCACTTCTTGCTCACGTCACTGTCCTTGCTATTAGCTAATGGCTTGTGTGGTTTGAGACTTACCGCTTGGTCGTCTTCGCCAACACACTTGTCGTACTCTTCTTCATTTTCTACATCGGAAGACTTGTTTTTCTTATAAAACTTCTTCCGACCGCGTTTTGGTACCATGTTAAGACTTATATACTTCAATATAAAATAAATAGATTAATACTAAAAAATTGAATGATTTATTTTAAACTAAATAAGAATAGAGTTTTTTTTTATATATAAATGAGATTATAACATATAAAATCAAATGATGTAATGTGTTATAATATGAAATTTGTATCTGCTGTTATTTGTAAAATTGACAAACTTTATCTGACAAACAATCCAACAAATTACTACTTTTTTTTTCTCTCCCCTCAAATATTACCGTCAGTTGCTGTATTATTGCTTATGCTACTTAATCTATGTTGTTGTACTTGGTTAAAACAAACCTGAAAAGCTTTGAGAGAAAGACAAATATTTTTTTTTTTTTTTTTTAAATAAACTCATACCAAAGGTCCTTATAAACTTGGATAAAACAACTGTCATTCAAAAGTTGAAAGCGCATCAGATAGAGTGTATCGGTTTTTTTTTTTTTTTTTTTTTTTTTTTTTTTTTTTTTTTTTTTTTTTTTTTTTTTTTT
>KZ808747.1:7676-25183 GCA_000696205.2 Oncopeltus fasciatus
TATATATATATATATATATATATATATATATATATAACATATATAAGTTAGTGGTTATCATTTTTGTTATCAAAGTAGAGTATAAAAGTAAAATGAGATATAGTAAAAAAAACTGCCATGGGAAGATCATGAATAGCTAAATTCCTTTGGAAATCGTTAAAACTTTGTTCACACCCCTACCCCTAACAGCTGTTCTTCGTATAAACATGTCCAAGGGTTTGTGAACAGAAACACAATTAACGGATTTCGACCCTTTAAATTAAAAACTGTGAATACTGAAAGACGTGAAGATAAGCATATACGTCTTATATGCTGGCATGTTCAGAAGGATATATTTAACCTTCCTCTAAGGCTTATGTTACATTTAAATTTTTTATAAATGATCTATCGAAAATAAACTTTAAAAAAACCTCGTTGGATGCTTGGATGATATGCCTCATGAAGATTCCAATATAAAAATTGGCGAGGCTTTAATGATATTTAAATTTAAATAAATCTTAGAAAGGTATTTATTATATCAAAACTTAATAATTAGGAGATGTTCAAAGCTAAATTAATAATATATATAACCTATGTGGGGATGTCAAAGCATGGAATACATTTTTCAGCAGTCACTTATTTATAGCATTCTTTACTTGCCGAGTTAGAATGCTCAGTGTAAAATGCCCGTAAACAAGTACATAAAGTATTTCGAACAATGTGGCGAAACGCAGAAACAGGGAGGTCACAGCGATAACAGTCCAGCGGCAGGTATGTTATGCGAGAGGCGCGAATTAAAGCAGAATAAATTAGGGGTGGGTGGGGGTGGGGGATTGGTAGTGACAGACAAGGGCCGGGCTCTGGCGCCCAGGGGGGTCACGACTCCCCAGTGTGCGCGACGTGCCGACTAATTTGTGGAGATAAAGTGGAAATGCTCTAACGAGAACGGGGGAATGCCTTTCCAGTTCTCTCTGGGGGAATGATGAGGTCCGTCACGGCGAAACAGACTAAATTCAGCATATTCCCCATGGCTCATTAGAGATAAGAGTGAATGTGAACTGTTAGTGAGGCTGTCTCTTGGGTGACCGGCATGTAGGGAGACGACCAACCCTCCTCTTTATATTCTTACATATCTCCCTCATTTTGCTTCATTCTTAATAAACATTAACAATAGAATTATTTAGTATTATAAGTATATTTTCTTTTTTTTTTTTTCTTTTTTTTGCTGTGTTAGCCTCCCTTGCAACCACTTAGGGTCATTGGAGGGAGGGGCTATCTACAGGTTGCCACCCCATTTTAAACACCCATGGCTCAGGACAAGCTTCTATATTATAAATAAAAGATTGACCTGGGCGGGATTTGAACCCGCGGCGTCAGGATTGAGAGACCCGTACGGATCCCCTGAGCTAATTTTTATATTTTAATTTCGTGGAATTTTTCTTTACTAATAATTTGCATACAGTCGGACGAATAGGAGGTGGGGGTTATCTGAATATTGAATAATGAAATACAATAAAACTCAACTCATGTATATGTTTAATGATAACAGATATATTCTATAAGCGTGAAGAATAAAATATTCTAAAAGAAGAATGAAAATATTCATGATCTGCGAAAATGAGGAATTCATTTTGCTTGGACAGCTCTTGTCGAAGCACTGAAGGATTTTTTTTCTCGATGAAATCATTATCTGCTATGTAAAGTACCATTGGCTATGATCAAAATATAGCACTGATATCTGGTAAGCCTTCATATAAGGTTCAGAACATTTAAGTAATTTTCGAGATAATTAAGCAGAAATTAAACTTTTTCCTTTGAATAAACTGATTACTTGTATTTTTCCTGTCATAACTAAGCTAAACTAAGAGAAAAGTTTTTTAAAATAGTTAATTGTTTTGTACTACAGCACTAAAATTGATTATTTTAAAACAACTTTTCGGCCATACTATTAGTATGGGTATTTTCAAGTAATTAATGTACATATAACTATAATATAAACTATTATCTTTGTAATTTACACTTTTTATATTGTTGGCCCATAGAAGTCATATCCTACTTTTGTTATAAGGCGGGAAAGGAAAGTAAAAGTCAAGGGAGTGTTATGAAGAGGAAAAAAAACGACCTTCAAGAAGAATGGTCTCGAAATAAGGGTAGGATTGGCGTATTTTTCTCCTGTGCCCACTTGATCACTACTTAGTCATAATAGTCTCAGTTTCGTGAAGCGTGGGTAAGCAGCGCCCAAATGAATCACGAGCTTAAAAGAAATTGCTGTCACCTGTGAATGGAGACTTGTCTGACCTGTGGGCGTTGGTGATTTCAAATTGGTTGTGAAACGGTCCCATGATCAGATCTAAAGTATGTATCTAGGAGATATTTCACGTCAAAAATAAAATACTAGTTCTTTTTTCAACTGTCATGTCGGAGAATGAATAAAATCTAATGATGTTTAGGGTTTTTTAAAATATCTTGTATATACAATATATGTTGTTATGCATAGAGGGGTAAAAATGTATTGAAATGTTGTCTTATATTATTTGAATATGTTGATAACATTCTTGAATAAATAAATACCCTTAATTGGTCTGAACTTTTGAAACTGAACCAATTTCTTATTTATGAAAGCACAAGTAAAATACCATAGAAAATATGTTTTATACACATAAATATATTTAGATAAATATGCAGATGGGGGATTTATACATGATATACCCTATGCAGGTTAAATCGTGCGACAAATATAGGATAACAAGCTTTCCAAAATGGTATCAAGAGGTGGTTATTGTAAAATTTCTTCAGATTTTTACTAATTTTACTGATCCTCTCAAAAAAAGGGTAGTATCATAAATATCTTACGGACGGATTTTTTTTATTATTTTTTATGAAGTTCCTACCTCACGGTCGTTAATGCCAACGGACAACTAAAGTAAAAAAAAAAATCTATATTTCAATTTTAATAGCAGAATTTGGCTGAGGATGAAGAGGAAAAAATTAAAATTTTCTCTAAGATTTAGAGAAATGTCAAAAATTAAAATGTCATATTCATTATATTGGTGTTATAAAAAATTTATGAAATATAATAATTAAAATAATGATATATGTAAAATGCAAAGACGTGAATAAGCAATATATTAAACAATGAAAATAAGGGGGTTGACCTTTATTCCCCACTCTTCTTCATTTCGGTCATTTTACTTAAATTTTAAATTTATATTAGGAAATCTGCTTCAAATATATATATAATTTTATTTGATAACCTAACAGAAAATGTTTGATATATTCCTAACAGAATACATTAGTTATGGTCTTAGATTCAAAGCAAAGTAATCAAATGCTAAGATTATTTTCAATAATAATAAATCACTGAAAATTACTTATAAACTTCAAAAAAAGGAATGGTTTCTGAAACGTGATTCTGAAAGCGATTGCGAAATTTAAATGTTTTTCCAAACAAGAGTTTCGTGACTTTCAGTACTGGATATAATCGAACTAATTACCGTAATTACTTAACCTCGGATGTAACGCAGAATTTACTCCATAATTGTTTAGTAGCAACTGCTTATTCCGAAGAAATGTATTAGATGTGGGTTTAATTGCAATCTGATTCGTATATATTCCTATTATCCCGGATATGGTCGTTTAATTCTCATGACGTCACTGAAGTTATGACGTGCTTAAGAGTCCATGACTGAATGAAATAACTTGTACGTCACATGGGCTTTTCGGCTAATTGGGAGAAACAAAGACCTCAAACTGGCACCCATTTCGTGACGTCAACATACCAGGTATGCAAGTTTAAAATGTCGTTTATTTCTTAAAATATATACACAGTAATTTAAAAAAAAGTATAATATATTTTATTCAAAGTACTGGCCCTCGCTTTCTACACATTTTGTCCATCTCTCGGGCAATATATGGATACCCTTCCAAAAGAATGCTTCATCTTTATTTGAAATCCATTCATCGAGCCATTTTCGTACGTTTTCGAAATTGTTGAAGTGTTGCTCCGCCAATGAGTGTCCCATCGATGAGAAGAGGTGATAATCAGAAGGCGCCAGGTCAGGTGAATACGGCGGGTGGGGTAGGAGTTCCCAACCAAGCGAAGAAATCGTTTCCTTAGTCAATCTGGCTGAATGTGCAGGAGCGATATCATGCTGAAGAATGACTTTGGCGTGCCTGTGAGCCCATTCTGGGCGTTTTTCGATCAATGCGTGACTCAAATTGATCATTTGTTGTCGGTAGCGCTCGGTATTGACTGTTTCGCCGGGCTTGAGAAGCTCGTAGTCGATTTGGTCGATTTTCTCGTTTTTGATCAGTAACATCAAAATCACCACGTTTGAAACGTTGAAACCAACGTTCACATGTCTTGACGGTTGGAGCAAGATCGCCATAAGTCTCAACAAAAATTCGATGACATTCAGATGCCTTTTTCTTTTGATTAAATAAGAAAATCATGACATGCCGCAAATGCTCTTTATTTGGCTTAAAATTAGACATTTTTAACACCAAAGAAAGGTATGATACGTCCACGTAAACGACTTAAAAACAACTGACTTTTGTAAACAAATGACTAACAAACAAAATAGCGTTTAGAGATAAGCAAATCCTTCAATAGGCTAAGAGCGCATTCTATTGGAATTAAAACGACATTTTAAACTTGCATACCTGGTAGGCCCGTCTATCACTGATTTTTTTCTTTCGTTTTCTTTATCTCTATTATTTCGCCCTTCCCATCAATTGCCCAAATAATTTTTTTTTAACAAATCATCCATTTACTGAAAAAAAATTAAAAATAACATTACCCACTGAATCTTTACTTCATAATGTCGTCATCGGCCATGTTATTTATACGAGTATTATAATTTATTATATATAATATTAAGTTATTTTACGACTATTGCGATAAGTTCTTGATATGTTGTGTTGTATATTAATTCAAATAAATGCTACGTATGTTGTGTTATACTATATTACATACATGATGTATAGTAACTAAAGAATATGTATTAAAAGACGTATATAAATTATAATTGATTTTTAGATTTCTGTAAATAAATATTCTATTCTATCTTAAATTTTTTTGCTTAGATTATTATCCCATGATGTACACCCTGGGAAGGATTTTGGATTAATCTATATTCGATTGGATTAGATTTTCGAACATTCGAGCTGCCTTTTTATTTTTTTCTTTAAAATTTTTAGTATTTACAATTCAAAAAAAAAATCATAAAAATAAACATAATATCAAATAACTAATTTAATTTTATAGAACAGGTACACTTACATAAGTAAGTGTAAGCCTATAATTAAATTTTCAATGGAACAAACAATGTAGAGAATATAGTTAAAAATAAATTACGCTGCTAAAAATATACTGCCTGAATAAATAAAACAGTTTTAAAAATTTAATCACCTGGTAATTTAATAAATTGAAACAAAGCAAAAAATGTTTAAGGACACCATACTTGTAGATTGCATGGAAGGTAAAAAAATAAATTAGAAAGATGCTAAGTTTTTATGCATTTAATAAAAATACTAATTTAATTTACTAAAATAATAACAATGAAATTAACTAAACAAAATAATAAAATAAAATTTTTTTACAATAAAAGGCATCAAATAGAGCTTTTAAAATCTCGTAAACAAATAGCGATCCCGTGTAATCTAGACTTGATAATCTTGATTAAGATAAAATAGCTTTGAATTATCTCTCTGATGGCTTATAACTTAAATTTGTTTATGAATAAAAATATCTTTTGTCTGGGTTTATAAATGTTCTTTATGAAATTTTTACTACGAATTAAACCGGGACTCAATCTTAACTATTTTTACACATTACAAGTAATACTTGTAAAAAGTACTCTAATTTTGCTTGCCGGTATTTGTTCTATTTGAATTATAACGTGTCATACTATTTTAGTCACATTTAGGATTGGGTGATAAGATAAAATTTTATTTTCTTCTTTCATTTTTTTTCAGATGTTTATAAGCTATAATGATATGCAATGATATAGGACTGTTTATTTGGACACCCAAATTTAAGAATAAAATAGTTAATATAATTTCATAATGGTTTTTAGAGACAAAATATAACTCTTCGCATATATTTCGGCAGATTGGCTTAATCTAAATGGCAGATTTGAGAGGGTCTGAAACTGGGGCATAGTTGCCAGCTTGGGGCGCCGATAATTAATGGCAAACAATGCCAGTCAGGTGAATGTTTCCAGACAATAACAGCTGATCTATCGGCCAGAGAGGTAGATTTGTTTTCCAAGGGAGATATGATCTCTCAGGCTATTGTGGACAGTTACGTCACGAATTACCTCCCCTCAACCCTTTCTCTGGAGTTGACGATTATGGCTTACCCGTCATACTGATCTTGTTTCGCTCAGATTATTAATATAAATGAGCTCTGATGCAATGAGTATTAAATAATTATATCCAACAGAGATTAATTTTTTTTTCAAAATAGAGTAAAAACAAGAAGTTATTTTCAGGTTCTTAGACATAGGCTATACTTAGCCGTGTTTTGCTTCGAAGTAAAAAATTACACAACACAATGTCTTCATTTCAGTAGATCATATAATCCATAACAGGCCATTCTTTTTAATTTAAAAAAAAAATTAAATTAATGAATAAAAATCCAAATAAAAAAATATTGTATGGCACTCGTACAACTTATTGTCCTTATATAAATACGTATTACAAAAACACTGCTGCGAGAACTTCAGTATTTTATGAACAAATGTTTATTTCTAATTTCGTTTTTCAACTACAAAAACCCTCTTTCAAATTTCATTCCATAACCACCAGTAACATAAGAACATTCGATAAAAATGTCAAGTACAATGTCTTATTGATCCCAGGTTCTTGACACTGCAGTGTGTTGGATAGTGTTCAAATATATTACAAATATTGTATGCACTAAGCATAAAGCCCAAGATCTGGAAAATCTGTCCGAAAAATTACTATTTATATATAAAATTTTGTTAGACAAACTCTTGATTGTCATATTTATAATAAATAACTGTAAGTCATATTTTAGGTAAATAAAGTTATATTTATACTTTTCCTAAAAGCATCACATGAGTTATCACTGTTAAATAATGATAATAATATTTATATCCATGCATTGGAAATCCTGTTTTCGCCAAGGACACTCTTTGGTCGAGAAATTTGCAAAATTTCAAATGGCTCCGTGCAGTTTTAGACCTGTTTAGCGGTTTTTTGCAAGTGCGCCCCACTCGCCGACCCGCGTCCAGTCACGAACGTCCCACATTCCACCAGCTCACCTTAAACTTGTCAACTCATTATCCCGTCAGGTTGGCTCCCAACACTTCCAAGCGACACGTAAAGTACCACTTAGCCGTACTGCATGCGGACAAGTAGATAGAAAAAGGGACTTGGTAATTTGGTTATTGAAAAAGTCTATAATCAGTCTTCAACTTCGTCCTAGTTAACACCTAATAACAGTGCTAACGGCCGGAGCTAAGTGGGACCAATGGTATCTCCTCGCAATGGACAGGAATTCCAACATTCTAGATAATCCTATTGCTTGCTTTCTGGCTCTCTACGTAGGCCTAGTTTAATCATGCCTTATCCCCCCCCCCCCACTCACTAATGACCGGATGACCTAAGGATGACCGTTTGCCAACCTTTTTTTTTTTTTTTTTTTTTTTCATTTTTTAACGAATAAAGTAGAACTTTTCGATAGAGTTTTTATAATTTTTAGAATAGAAAAATAAATAAATTCTGAAGAGGAGGCGGTAAAACGTAAAACTAATTTTTAAAAATGAATCTATTTTGCACAGGAGTTTCGTGAACTAAGCAGATTTCCTAATTATTCATTAACTATGGAATAAAAAGGGGTAAACCAATATGATCTTAAGATTCGGAGAAAACAGTGAAACGTGAGATCATTAGGATTGCTTCTGGAATATTCTGGTGGGGAGAGTTCAGAAGGGGTCAACCTCCCTAGTTACATTATTTAATGTCTACTTTCATTCCGTTTGAGAAAAACATCTATATGTAAATATCTATGTCGAAGCATTATTGAAAAGACTCATCTCGTGACAAAAAATTTCGTATCCGCCATGCGTATGACCTCTAAAGTGGTGTCTAGGCCGTCCTGGTGGGAAGAGTGGGGGTAGCGTTCACCCATCGTAGTTACATTCGTAAATTTCTTCCTAAATAAGCGTTTTACATAAAAATATTATGAAACATAAACGCTAAAAAATTGCATTTTAAACCTATTAAAGTCTTTAAGTTTTTTCGAAACTAAAATAACAACGAGGATATGATTCTTTTTTTCGTTCGATTTCGACCAAACATTAATTGCTTCAAGGATTTATGCAAATGCTCAATGCAAAGAAGACTAAATACCAATTCTGTATAAATATATGTTTCCATACAAGCACTCGCCCTGCAATCAAAATTAAACTATTAAATATTTCTCTTAACATGAGTTTTTTTTCTTGTTTTTTTTAAATGTTGTGGATAATAAGTATTTTAAAATTACATTTACCACCTGTTTTGTTTGTTTTGTTTTATACATTTTTCCGAAAGCAGAGGATAGCGAATATTATGAATTATCATAATAATATAGTAAAATATTATAATATATTATTAGGATGTTCAATTATGGTTCCCACTGAAACCCTTAACCGATTTATACCTTTAACAAACTCATTCAATGGTTTTTAATATTAATCAAATTTTCTTTAGTGGAAGTCAAGCTATTCTCTTTATACACACAAACACACACATACACACACATCTATATATATACATGTATATGTACTTATATCTGCTCATTACGGGAATGAGTTTTTAGTTTTGTATTTAATTATCTTATGTCAATTTCCGTATTTACAGTATTTTGGGTTTTGCCTACTAAAAATCGTATAATGTATTCATTTTTTATTTAAATCATATGAGAAGGGGGAGGGGTTTTGATGAATACCCGAAATTTATAATCGCAATATCTTTATTGGTATTTGATTCGCAAAAATTTTTACTAACAATATGGGTATATAGAATATCATTTTGTAACATTAAATGTTACATATGTAACATTTTAACAAAAGATTAAATAAACGAATGTAATTACGATTATTGAGAATTTTCCCCACTCTTCTTTGCTGGCTTTGTGGTCACTTTACGTACATTGTTCTCTCTTGCATGCAAATTTGAGTTCGTCATTTATTCATATCCATCTTTTATTAAAAACATGGGAATCTGCATAGTCAACTGAAGGATGATGAAAGATTTTTTTTTTTTTGTAATCCTCGCACTGTTTTATTTAGAATATTAATAAATTACTATTCTCAAAATATAGTCAGTTTTCGGTATAATTGAAAAACTGGAAAAAACGAAAGCCTTGGCAACCAAAATTTCTCCCCCCATTTTTGAGGTCGTAAATTATGATTCGATAAAAGTTTTTTCATAAAACTCATTCAAATAAATTTATCTAAATCTACATCCTTCTGTTTATAAAAAGAGGTATGTTCAGGAAAATTGTGTGTGTGATTTACACCAATTGTATATAGTTATTTGTGAAACAGATATTATACCGTAGCGGACACCAGTTTGGTATTCTACTAAACAATGTTAGTTTTTTGTTGCCTTGTTATTTTAATAGTAATAATGCGTAATAATAATTAGTTGGGGTATTTGTGAGATATCGCATACGACGTGAGGGATTTGGTAAGTGCATTACGCTAACATATCTAGTTTGCATTTAGAACCGTTTCTTTCGACATTTGAAAAATACTGCGCACATTTGCATCAAATTACAATTTAGTATAGCCTGAGCTATTTTTTTTTTGGAGGCAGACAGCTAAGTGCCCCGGGGAGCTGTCAGCGGTAAGCTGATAACAGCCTTTTAGCAAAATATTTTTAAATCCCAAATTAGATTCTTTACCGCATATGAGTTGTAGAATATTCCTATAGAACAGTTCTTTTAATCTAGCCCACTGAGATGCAAAACTGTAATTTTTCAAGGTTTCAACTGTTTTGCAAAGTTTAGAGGATTTTTTAAACAAAATATTAAATAAAATTCATTTAAATTTCATAATTTAAGTTCATTAGTGAGTATTAATTTTTTCTTTCAGTTTTTTGGGTTTAATAACTCAGTTCACTATCAAATAAGAGGACGTTAACTTAGTATAAAAAATATTTAAAAAAAACCAATAACATATGCCTAAAAGTAAGTATGATCACTGACGTATTCAAAAATCAGAGCCAAAATATTCATTGTTGTAAATATTCGGTGAATAAATATATATTTATAACTATATTTATGCCTACAGAGTATATTTTTAAATACCAATCTCCGTTTCAGAAACGGATTTTGAAATATAAATGCTCCTTCGGGAAAAAGAACTGTATCAACAACAGTCTATATTTTTATAAGTACCTTAAGCAAACACCCTAAATCTTACAGTAAATGTATATTCAATAAGGGGTGGGGGGAGTGTTTTATTTCTCTAAATGAAGGTGGAGCTACACGGGTGAAAAGTACATTGGCACTGAATAACTTTAAACATTTTCAGAGCTCGTTTAAAAAGACAGGTCCTGCCGAGGTTGTGAAACAGTTTGGAAACTTCGTCTGAGCTATATCGAAATACTTGCTTTGAGGACTTGGGCCTCCCGCCGGACTTAAACGCTCACTTCGGCAAATCTTCCGCCAAGTCCACCAAGCAGCTGCCTAAATCATTCTTACACAATATGTACCTTTTTTTTTAATACAAAATAAAATGTTGTATGAAAATTATTTTATTAATCTACCATATGTAAACTTCGATCCGTCTCAATAGCAATTCAATCAATGGATTCTTAAATAATTCTAATTAATTCTAACAGAAAACCAGCTTAATCCCTAATATTCTGATACATATTATGTAATATTTGCTTATAGGCATTTACTTATGCATATTAATCATTCGTACAGAGTTAAATTGTATTTAAATAGAATTTACAGTTTGAAAAATTTTTAACCAAGTGTAAGTTTACAGGTTAGATTATTATGACTTAAAGGAATTATTAATTCAATGATGCATACCAAATTTAACCTTTTTCAAATAAAAATTATAACGCTAACATTATCTTTTATTTTCTTAACTATTAAATTTGTTTAACTTACTAAATAAAAAAAACCACACTTAACTTTCTCTATATAAATTAAAAGACATGAATGTATTTCCACTAAAGGCCAAAATATATCCTAGTGATACATAGANGCGCGTGTGTTTTTGTAGTGTTATATAATATTTATCTTATTAGATAGGTGGGGACTTACATGGGGAGAACATACTAAAATTAAAAGACAAGAACTCAATTGGTGATATGGACTTTTATACAGACTCATGAATAAGAAATCCAATCTTACTGACTGAAAACAAACAGACGCTCTACAAAACCTTATTACGACCAATTTGAACTTATGGAGTAGAAATCTGGGGTGCCGCCAAGCCTTCCAACATCCAAAGAATCCAGTCCTTTTAATCCAAAACACTGAGAATAATTGCAAATGCTCCCTATTATGTATCCAATGCTTCCCTTCACCACGATCTTAATATTCCTTTTGTTCAAGACCTCATTTCTTCAAGCTTCATCCATTTCCACAGCAAACTGCCATACCATCTTAATCCACTAGTACCGACCATGTCTTCCAACTCTAGCCCCTACAACCCTCCCCGTCCGCTCAAACGAAGATGGTCCCGCGACCTCCTGAGGACATAGCCTGTAATTAATTTGAAAGTGGTGTCATTGGTCACCTTCTCTCCTCCTGTGATTGACATTGAAAGTCATTTTATTTCATAGTAATCAAATTACAATTTTTTTTTTTTTTAAACAGAATGTAATAAATAAATAAAAATTTATAAAAAATAAAAAAATTAAAAAAAAAGATAGGTGGGAATTGAAAGAGTCAAATGAAAATAATTCTGCCATTTGACCTTTTTTCTTCCTATTTTGGTTTTTTAAATATTTTTTGGCTAGCACTTTTGGGCCATTGCCATCTTTTAACATAAGTAGAATTTGTATTTATTTCGAAATTCATTGCGAGACTCAGCTCCTTGAGCCTCCGTTTGCTTCGGTGGTTTAATGTATTCATTTCAGGCCTCTTCGGCTACCTTATTTTAGATTCTGTATTTAAATGTGTTCAGAACCTACCTCTGGTTTTTTCTCTAACTCGCTCCAAGCTCTTTGAATGGTTCGTAATTACTTTCACCCTTGAAGAAGGAGTCAAATGTTGGTGAGAACTCTCCTGTCTTTCTGATGAGCTTGACTCTCTGTACATGAATATTTGTTCCAATATATTAAGTGGGGAAGATTCTCTTGGGCCTCGACATGTGTGAGTCGCTTCTGTTGAAGTAATGCAGTTTGCTATTGAAGCAACCATGTCCAGAAAGCATTTGGGTCATCCGATGCTCGAGCGGCCTCCAGCCTTTTCTGTATTGTGGGAAGGACTTGGCGGGTGATACTTCCTTTGGTGGACGCTGTCCATCTTCTGATCCGCGCTTTGAAAGCAGCTCTCCCAATTTCTCCCTTCCTCTCGTCCCGGTCATGGCTACTTGCGCTATGATGTCATGCACAAACTTTGGCAATGGGTGGTTCCTCATCATACAGCCATCCGAGCTCGTAAGGCCTGATCAATCGGAGGAACACCGCAGACCACCTGTAGGGCCTCGTGGGAGATCGTTTCATATGCTTGAGAGACGTGGATAAGAAATGTTCTTTGGACCTTAGCCAGCCGCTTTTTTCTTCCAATTGGTGTGCTTTTCCTATGTTATTCGAAGGTTCGATCCTTTTTTTTTTCTTTTTCTCTGGCCCATCTTCAAGTACAACCTTCAACTTTCTATCCTAAAATATCACGTACTTTTACCAAATACTTATCCACGTTTTTAAATTTGTTTAGGAGGGTTATCATCATCTTAATTTATTTAACTGTTTATTTTTTTACATATATACTTTTTTATCCCCTCAGATCATGTTTTGGACTAGCTATGCACATGATATTTTAAATGGCTATTAGGACAACATATTGAATCTTATAAAATTGAACGTGAAGAACTGCTAGAAAAAAAAAAAAAAAAAAAGGCTCGAAACGTCGAAAAACAACACAAATTTACTTACTGAAGAAAAAAAGCTAAAATGAAATAATTATTGTAATATTTATCTTTTTGGATTCTAGCGTTCTCAATTTAAAAGGTAAAGAAATCGTATTCGGTATTAGGGCATGTTATTATAAACCTCAAAACGACCACTATTAGGGACGAATAATTAAGATTTTTCTTCCATATAATTCCTAAAATATTTTTTATCCTAATTGGTTATTCTCAGCAGCAAAAATGATATGCATAGTGGAGTTAGTAAAACATTAAATTGTTCAAACTCAATTACCATTAAATTAGTATAAGTATGAGTAAGATTCTGTTCTATTCTATGATAACAAAACTGTAAAAAAAAATAAAAGCCTCTTTAAACAATTAATGAGAGGGAATAGATTAAAAAAATATATCTGTCCCAGCCAGGAATCGAACCTGGATCTCCTGCTATCCGGGCCGGTGCACTTACCAGTTGTGCTACCAGGACACGCTAGATATCTCATTCAATTCCCTCTACATTGGCGAGAGCCTAAACTACGAGAAAGACGAGAACTTCGTCTTACACTCGAAGAAGCTGACATTGTCAAGCTATTCCCTCTCATTAATTGTTTAAAATTTACGTGGGATAAAAAACCAGAACCAAATAAAATATTTATAAAGCCTCTTTAAATTGTATTGCCTTTCAAACATTTAACTTCTAAAAAACATTAAAATTTTAAATTGAATTTAAAAAATTTTTTTTGTATACATATATGAAATTAAGAACGCACTTTGAAATTCAACTAACTAATAAGAAAAAGGAACAATTGCAATATTAGACTGGTAGGGAAACCTACTTTTTAACAGAATATGAGACTTCCGCTCTGGGGGTTAGGAATGGATGAGATCTCTTCTAATATCTTTACCGCTAATTCTCTACTCTGTTCAATTGAAGCCAAGCGAAAATGCGCCATAATTTCTGCATTACCAGCTATGCAAGTGTGTATGCCTAGGAGTCAGAATGGAGAAGAGTAAACTTGGAGCCTAATATGGCCGGCCGCAGGTACCAAAGTAACCAATTGATTTCAACTATATCCACTTGAAATGTTTCTCACTTCTAATTCTCAATTTTCCACCCTCATCCCCCCCCCCCACATAAGTAACCTCCTAACTCCTACATTCCATCTTGTACACCACCCCTGATTTCTCGCCCATGTACAGCGATTCATTCCCGTTACAAAATCCCTCATTAGAGATAAACCACTTCTATAAGTTACTCAGAAGTTCTTATTACATAATACTCAATGGAATTTGAGTGATCACTAATGAATGGAAGTGTTTACCACTGCTTGATCTCAAGAGATTTCGTAACCTTTAGGTTGAGATTCACGAAGGTGTTGCCTTTTTCGACTTTTCTTAAAGCCCTGTCATTTGGTATTAAACAAGGCCAAATATTAATATAACTGTGAAGAGAAATACAAAAAGGCTATTTATTCTTGTTCAAAGCTTTTATAAAATTTAATAAATTTAAAATTAAATTAAAANNNNATAAATTTAAAATTAAATTAAAAATAATTTTAATAATTAGTTATTACAATAACCCAATGTCATAAAAAAACCCGAACATTCATGCACTGATACTGATAAAATGGTCAGCGAAAAGCAGCTGAAATACTGAATAATAAAGAAATAAAAAGATTTAAAAGATTTTCTCTCATTTTGAATTATTTTCTTCATTTATGAAATCATTCATTTGCTCTTTGACAGTTCAATGCTCTGAAATTATTACTTCTTCAATAAATGATATTGGGATCACGTTTAGAAGTACCGATCAGAGTACCATAATATCACACACGCGTACACAATGTGTATATTTGTGTGTGTGTATATATATATATATATATGAGTGCGCGCACGTGTACATGTGAGAACGATCTCATGTTCATTTATCTCATGCCAGTTGATGAAATAAAAAAAAATGTATTTAAGCCACTTTTTTTAAACAAAAAAGAATGTTGGCTTCTGTTAATAGTTAAATAAGTAGAAAAGGAGAGAAAGTATGACTAAATTGAAAAATATTTTATGTTTTGCTTGTTTCCAGAGAGAAAAATAGGAGTATAACATAATTTATTAACATTAATATTCAAAAACATTTTTACGAAAATGCATATTTTTATTTATTTATTTGTTTGTTTGTTACCTTCTGTAAGTAAGTTTACATTTTGTAATTGCTCACAATGTTATAAAGAAATGCATAATAAAGAAAATATTTAAAAATTCAACTTTGATGAGGCGCCCACCTCGATTTTTAAAAATATAGAAACTAAATTCACAATATAGGCTTTTCCTCTAACAAACCATTGAATGAAGATGTTTCGCTGAATCAATGATGTCAGTCGAAGATCAAAATTGATCATATCTTCGTATAAATATTCTGAAGAAATTTAGCTAATATAGTAGTTTCAAAAATGTAATTTTCTAACATTTATGCTGTATATATTATTAGGTTAAACGCTTCTTAAGTAAGATTTAGAATGTGACTACAGATTTATGGTAGTTGTGTCCTCTCTCCTCCTGACAAGTCCAGAGCTAGCCTTCGCTAATACCATACCTTTTACATTCCTCGTCCTTTCTACTGGGACTGCTAAGGACTGCTAAGGAGGATTGCTAAGGAGGATTGCTAAGGAGGACTGCTAAAGAGTATGCTAAGGGACTGCTAAGGAGGATTGCTAAGGAGGACTGCTAAGGAGGATTACTAAGGAGGATTGCTAAGGACTGCTAAGGAGGATTGCTAAGAGTGGGGAGTGCTAAGGATGATTGCTAAGGGCTGCTAAGAAAGATTGCTAAGGAGGATTGCTAAGGAGGACTGCTAAGGAGGATTGCTAAGGACTGCTAAGGAGGATTGCTAAGGAGGATTGCTAAGGACTGCTAAGGGACTGCTAAGGAGGATGCTAAGGGACTGCTAAGGAGGATTGCTAAGGAGGATGCTAAGGGACTGCTAAGGAGGATGCTAAGGGACTGCTAAGGAGGATTGCTAAGTACTGCTAAGGGACTGCTAAGGTGCAAAGGGACTGCTAAGGACTGCTAAGGATTACTAAGGAGGTTTGCTAAGGAGGATGCTAAGGAGGATGCTAAGGACTGCTAAAGTTGTTTGATAAAATTTGTTAAGTATTCTTATGTATGCAAATACCTAGTGAAATGTGGGAACTATCTGATTTCGTGGCGGGCTGGAGTGAGGAGAAGAAAGCTATCAAGCAGCTGTACGCCATCTGGGAAGTAGCTCCGATAAGCTGTGGTTGCTATCGGCCAGTGCCCGACCATGTCTCTCTCGTCCAACATGTCTTTCGCGGATGTCTTCCCCCGGATCAGAATGCCGAGACTGAAGGCCTTCTGCTGCGGTCTGAGCCTGGAATTCGGCGCCAAGTTCGCCGCCCTGTTCCACGCGACTCTCGTTGGCGGACTCTTCGTTTTCGTCTTCATACGCAACTGCATCCTGGAGTACCATTTATACAGGCTAGTCGAACACATAGGATTCCCTGCCGAGTATTTCTCTTTCTCAAATATGTTCTTCCGGGACAACTTTGCGTTCATGCTGACATTTTCCGAAATACTCTTCTCGCTTCTGCTCTTCCACGGGATCAGAAAGAAACGATCAGAAATGATCGTCCCTTGGCTCTTTATGCAGTCCATATTTCTTATAATGTTCTCTCTAAATTTTTTTCGGAACATGTACGACAGAGTGGCTGATAACTATAAAACTCTTGAGACTTTTCTCATTCTTTCAATTGTAGCAGCAGAATTTTACCTCGTATCCGTGGTTAACAGCTTTAGGAACGAACTGCTTCTTAATGATGATGTCTATCAGTGACTTCATATGTTGATCAAGATAACAGTGGCTGTGAACGTACCTTGTGTGATTTCTAAAGCAATTTAGTGGAATTCGGTAATTAAGTATAGAATTTTAAGTACATCAGTGGCTTATTCTGCTTTCGAAATATACACAGTAATAATAATTAAGAATAACAATAATCTTTATTCTCTATTAATCCTCTACAAAGGGAACCGATTTTGGTATTTGTTGTTTTACGGGAAACATTAATTTAATTGAAGAATTTTTTTTTGTGTGTGTGTTTTGAATTATTTGTTCAACTTTAAATTTAATTTAGATATTTTTAAATCTTTTTTTTTTTCAGCTTAAGTTTTCTCTGTATTATGTCGAGACATTTCAAATTTTCCAATCTTCTGATAAATATATGTTACTGTTGTTATACAATACTATCTGTGTTCTTTATTGATTCTTTTATAAACTTTCATTAGGCCTATAATTCAAAATTCCATGTGATTTTTTTTTTTCATTTAGACTTTTGTCTTTTTGGCCATGAATTAATTAAATTAAAATTAATTGTATTTTTTAATGTTTAATCTAATTTATTTATTTATTTT
>KZ808747.1:53469-111113 GCA_000696205.2 Oncopeltus fasciatus
AATATAATAAATATAAGAGATCGTGTGTCGGAATTAGATGTGAGTGTGAGAAACAAGCACAGAGGTAAATTAAATCTAATTAAATCCAATATTTCCAAATAGTTCTTTTTTTTAATTACCTTCAGTCATTAATTTATTTATCTAATAGATAAATATTTTTTTAAATAAACTACTCTACGTTAAATATAATCCAACATTAATTATTTACATAACTGTAATTATTATTGGGTAGGTTATCATAAATAAGATACTGAACTCAAGCAGTATAATTAACTCAGAAATAACTGACTGTAAATTTAGAAATAATAACTCTTGGGATATACTATGTTTTTAAAGAAAATTACCCTTTCTAAGCAAGTCACGACCTCTCCAATACTCTCCTCCTGATTGCCCATTGTCAAAATAAATATCTAAATTGGAGAACTTTAAAGCTGTAGAAGTTGAGTAAAACTTAAACGAGATTATTTATGTACAAATGGAGAGTTTTTGACCATAGAGATTACTAGTTGATGTAATTTTTTTGAGGTTCGGTCGAGGTTGACCCAAAAAATACAATTTAAAAAATGTTTATTTTTAATTATCCTCCAACGTTTCGGCTTACATTGTAAGCCATCTCCAGGGCTATCATGAAGGCGAACGAGGACGTCGTGCCACCTGGATCACATGTTTAAGAACACCTAGATCACATTTTCATGCCCAGCTGGATCACATGTTCATGTCATGAACATGTGATCCATATGGCACGACGTACCCTCCCGCCCTCATGAAAGCCCTGAAGATGGCTTACAATGTAAACAAAAACTTCTGCAGATAATTGAAAAATAAACTTTTTTTTTAATTGTGTTTTTTGGATCAACCTTGAGGTTATTTATCTTTGCAATTTTCGATTTCTACAAACTCTCTACTTACGGTTTACTAGTTGCATAGAACAGGCTTATGAATAGGAATTCCAATCTTACATTAGAAAAAAACTGACGCTCTACAAGACATTACTACGACCAATCTCGACATATGGGGTGATGCCAAGCCTTCCAACATTCAAATAATCCATTCCTTTCAATCCAAAACCCTGAAAATAATCGCTAATGCTCCCTATTACGTATCCAATTTCTCCATTCACCACGATTTTAATTTCCCTTTCGTTCAAGAACTCATTTCCTTCCCTTTTCCACAGTTAACTGACATTTCACCCGAACCCATTGTCCTCTAACTGAAATCCCTAAACCCTCTCAGTCGACTCAAACCAAGATGGCTTCGTGACCTCCTGGAAACATAGTTTGTATTTAATTTGAGAGTAGAGTCATTGGTTATCTTCTCTCCACAAGCCAATTTGTTATATTTTTTAGTTCATTATAATCTAATTACAAAATGTGTTTATGCTAACAGAAATGTAATAATAAATAAAGGCTAAAAAAAAAAAACAATATTGAGGGGGGGGGGGACTTNGGAATCGTAGCCGCTCTCTTCAGGACTGATAAGTACCCTTGGTGCACATTATTTGAGAGAGGGGCAATTTTCTGGAGACTTTATTAAGTCCCAGATTGATTATATTTAATTTTAAGTTATTTTATTATTTAAGTAATTACAAATTAATTACTTAAGGAGATAATTTTTTTCTTATGTATAATAAATATTAATTTTCTCTATTTTATATTAATAAATTTAATTTATCACTCTAATAATGCTGGTTAATATTTCCCACATCTCCTATGGTCTACAGTCCACATATTATTATTAACAATATTATTACAACATTAGAACACTAATTGTGCAACATTAGCACAATATTTGCACAATAATATATCAGAATTATAGTACAATACCTGCTTAATATCACAACAACGAAGGCTCAATAATAGTGGAAAATTAGAACAACCTTGTTCCAAAGAGGAAAATTATCGGAGGAAAGAATGATACAGCTATAAATATACTTGTTTGGGGCGCTATCTGAGGAGGGCCAAGCATATAGCATCCGTTACCTAGTTCCAAGGAGGAAAGTTATCTGAGAAGGGCCAAGCATAAAGCATCCGTTATCTAGTTCCAAGGAGAAAAGTTACCTGAGGAGGGCTAAGCATAAAGCATCCGTTACTTAGTTCCAAGAAGGAAAGTTACCTGGGGAGGGCCAAGCATATAGCATCCGTTACCAAGTTCCAAGGAGAAAAGTTACCTGGGGAGGGCTAAACATAAAGCATCCGTTATCTAGTTCCAAGGAGAAAAGTTACCTGAGGAGGGCTAAGCATATAGCATCCGTTACCAAGTTCCAAGGAGAAAAGTTACCTGAGAAGGGCAAAGCATAAAGCATCCGTTACTTAGTTCTAAGGGTAAAGTTATCTGAGGCGGCCAAAGAATAAAGCATCCGTTATCTAGTTCCAAGGAGGAAAGTTACCTGGGGAGGGCCAAGCATATAGCATTCGTTACCTAGTTCCAAGAAGGAAAGTTACCTGAGGATTGCAAAGCATAAATCATCCGTTACTTAGTTCCAAGGAGGAAAGTTACCTGGGGAGGGCTAAACATAAAGCATCCGTTATCTAGTTCCAAGGAGAAAAGTTACCTGAGGAGGGCAAAGCATAAAGCATCCGTTACCTAGTTCCAAGGAGGAAAGTTACCTGAGGAGGGCCTAGCAAAGAGCATCCGTTACTTAGTTCCAAGAAGGAAAGTTATCTGAGGAGGGCAAAGCATATAGCATCCGTTACCACGTTCCAAGGAGGAAAGTTATCTGAGAAGGGCCAAGCATGAAGCATCCGTTATCTAGTTCCAAGGAGAAAAGTTACCTGAGGAGGGCCAAGCATAAAGCAGCCGTTACCTAGTTCCAAGGAGGAAAGTTATCTGAGGAGGGCCAATAATAAAGCACCCGCTATCTAATTCCATGGAGGGCCAATCAGAAAGCATCCATGACCAGGTTCCAGAGTGGGAAGTCATTTGACCACAAAAATAAGGCATCAATTACATTGGTGCAGGGAGAAATGTTATCTGAGGAAAGTAAGATACACCATTAACGGGCTTGTGAGGTGAGCGGTCGTCTCAGGTGGAATAAGTCCACCTTCAAATGCGTCTGATTATTTAAGGGACTGTTAAAACTACTAGGGAAGTAGGTAGCGTGATGATCAGAACTGGGGACAATTGAAGGACACCAAATACATCCTTCCTTTCCGAGAAGGGACCTATAAATCCTATTAATACCGTCTAGGCCTGTGTCGTCACTTCCACGAAGTTTTAAAAGCAGCTCCCCGAGTCAGTGATAAGTTATTGTTACTATTGTAACGGCACGCACTTTTGATTTGAACTTCCCGCGAGAGTGATGCGTACAACGGTAGTGATCCGTGCTACCGGGGCAAGTTTGTTCGGGCACAGTTGTGAAGAGACCACTTCTAGAGAACGACGCCTTAGCCCTCGCAGCGAACGCGGAAGTCTCCAACAAACACGGCACTTTTCACACACTCAGGAATCGAGAGAAGTACGGGGTTTTGGATCAACCGTCAACGGGAGCTCAGAGGCCGCAAGTACTCTCTATTTACATCTGTATTTTAGCTAATATTGAGCCGGCACGGTAACCTCGGGATAACCTCCCTAGCTTCGAGGTAGTTGCCATAGAGGTACCCAGGTTACTAGGCCCAGCGAGCTACATCGCAGCGAAGTCTTGCGGTCAGCGGTCTCCCAGTTGACGTCACAGATACCCCGCTGATAACAGTTCCTTCACCTTGCACGACCTCACCATCCATTCGTCACCTGCAGGGCTATATTTTAATTGTAAGCAACAAATACTATTTGTTTTAATAAATATATTATTTTTTATAAGGACAAGCTTACATTAGTTGGGGACCTTCTGATAACCGCCTATACACTATACCCCAACAAGATCATTACCTCACACGATCACGCTAGATGGATCTTTGTTCAAATAACATTGATTGGACCAGAGTCTTAGCTCCATCTAAGTACGACGACTAGTCAGCCATGCTGAAATGTTCAGCCGAGGATAGATGGTACGAACATTCGGGAGATCCCCTCAGAGTAGAGGACAACCTGGAGAACCTGGAGAAGGAATTGCCAATCGCCAGCGGAATTGCCAAAAGCATAGGCCCCTGACGGGAAAATGCTCATGTGACCGGATTGCGGGGATGCAGTCCCCCCCCCCCCCCCCTCCAATACAGAATTTACGGCGGGGTGTAGGTGGTTGTTAGCTGCTGCAACCCGGACCAGCCCCTCCCACTTCTTCTTCTGACCACCTTTCATTCCCCTGTCCAAATATAATTGGATTCTCTTAAATGTCAACTGTTTTTATTCGCAGTTTGTTTATTTATTCTCATTTATTTTCCGCCCCTAACTCCCATTATTATTTTCTTACTTTGCTATCCGATAGTCTCTTTTGGTGAAGCCTTGTCATTTTAAATATCTGAAATGAAGATTTGGGCTGCTGCTTACTTTATCCGTTCGGGTGACTCAATTCTGTTGCCAATTGCTCTAATCCTGCTAAAAAAAACAACATTACTATTGCTTCGAATCCCACCTTCACCATGCTTATTATCTATAAATAGAAGATTTCCCAGTGCCATAGATCTATAAAATTAAATAGGATGGCTAGTTTTTAACAGACACCATGTTTTCAGCGTTCCTCTAGTATTTTAATGTAAACTGAGTATAATTATGAGGGCCTAATTTTTAGATAGTCGTGTTATCCTTCCAACAGGAATAGCTTGATTTCTTCATTAAGATCTGCTAAAATGTTTTTAATATACGCATGTATAAGTATATATAATATATTATATATATACAAACATAATCACTCAATCTATAGATTTATTCTGCCTAAGCCATTAATTCATTTCGAAAACTCTTGAAATGTTGGGTAAACACCTTTACTCATAATTTATGGATCGTAATCCACTAGGACTGGAAATATTAGCAGTTTATAGGAAATATTTTTCAATAGTTAATTTATTGCTAGGTAAAATTTAAATAGAAATTATGGACGTCGACGTTCAAAAACTTTATCATGATAATGATATATTTCAGCTTCTAATTATTTCCACCTATAAACACAATTTTTTTTTTTTTTTTTAATTCAATGCTATACATCAGATTTCTTTCAATTTAAATAAAAATAATCACATTGTTAAATAGCGAATTTACCGTGAATATGTTTTCAGTTTCATTACTAGCCCTAAATGAATTACTACTTGAAAGGTTTTTATTTTATAATATTAACTTTTTTTTTTTTACATTTTATTCTTAACGTTTCTTAACCAAAATAACATCTGGAGGTTGAATGAGGTTGCATTTAAAGCTCTACCAATCATCAATCAATGGTTCAGAAGCAATCAATCAGTTGGTCCGATACATTACAGATCCGCAATTAAAGATAGTCCGGAGAAGGTTAATCTGGATTCCAAATAACTAAAGTTGACTTAACTCTCAATTCGGAAAGGCTGAGAAGCGTTTGCCCAAAGGTAAATTAATAGGGTAAAAAAAAAATGTACTTAAATTTACGCTTTAAATTTATCTAATTGAGTTATGACTTCAGGTGAATTAGGTTTATATATATAAAATATAATATATATTTACACATACACATACACACACACACACACACACACACACACACACACACACACACACACACGCACGCACACACACACACACACAAAATAAATAAATAAATAAAAATAAATAAATTGCTATACACTAATTAACAAACAAATACGATTGGATTAAGTGTATTTCTTTACATAGAGAATTACTGTCACTTATCACTCAACTATTAGCGGCACTGCAGAGGCTACAACTAGCCCGAGGCTCTGAGACTCGCGTTCTGACACGGAAACTGACTCTGAGTATACTAACTTATCACTAACTTATAACATCAGGTAAAGGCCGAGGCAAGCCTAAAAGATTCAATAAGAATTTCTAAGTAACCCTAGTTCCCTTCTCTGACGAAAGGAAGCCGGTTTCATCCTTCATTTGGCCAATTCCCTTACAGTTCTGGTCCTCACGCCACCTACTTCCCAAGTACTTAACAAATATATAAAAGCCAAATTTGCTATTAAGCTTCATTTTATAAATTTTTAAAAGGATTTGTTTTTTTATTACAAATGATTGAGAAAGATCAACATGAATATAACTCATCATTGTAATTTGTGCAACGAAAAAAGTATAACATACTCTTCTTTTTATCGTTAACCCAATGACAAAATAGGTGTAAAATTATGTTTTCTAAGATTTAAGATAAAAAAATGTTTACAAGGAAATTATTTAAGAATGAACAATGCGATTTGAGCACTTCCTCATCCCCAACTCTTCAACCTTCCTGATGAAACCCTATCAAGCCTCAGTGTCACTATCTTTTCCTCCTTCTTTTTATTTTTTTAAGGGAGAGAGAATCGTTTAACAGGAGTTACTTCTTTAAATGTCTTCCATAATGTGCGGTTTGGTGTAGGAAAACTAAATATTATCCAATGAGAACTCTCTTCTTTAACAAACATAGGCATCGTGAATACCTTGATAAATCTGCACCCATGAATGAAGAGCGGATCCCTGCAAGTTGTTACAAGCTCAGTAATTGACAAATCCTTCTGCGGTTCAATTTATTAAATTCTGCAATATAAGCTGATCCAATTCCACGAGACACAGTTTGGATTTACTTAGTGAGTACAGTCGCCTTGTAGGAGAGACATTAGAGCTCAATTTAAGGATATATAGAACACTTAAAGGTTGATTTGTCGGCGAGCAGGGCCGAATTTGGCAAAGGAGGGGAGGGGGGGGGGAGGGATTTAATGAAACCAGCTGTTAAAAATAGTTGACATTACGAGTTAATGGCCCGTTCGCTCTCCGGCTTGTATTCATCACACTGTCAAGGACATTGACCAGGCTAAAGTGTTCATTAGTGTGGAAGGGGGATGAGGAATCGGATCCTTAAAATGTCTTAAAGAGGCATGATTACCTTGCAATTCAGGTCTCTTAATGCTTTGGGCTTATCTAGTCCCATGTTCTAGTAACTAAGCAAATTGCTTACATTCAAAAAATTATCGTTTAATCGAATGGGTGCAAATATAAATGGATACCAATAGAATAATTGTTAGAAATGTTCTTTATACAACTGTGGAGGAAATATTCGAGAAAAAATTGTGTATGACGCCATAAGTCAGAATTCTGTAACAGCACATTTTATTCATTTGTAAAAATTTTAAAGGGTGAATTCCACCTAACAGACAAAAAATAACTAACTGTCACTGTCTGTATTCAACTGCTGCCCGGGCAGTTGAATACAGACAGTTACAATGAACACATGTATTCGGCCAAGAATATGGATAATGTCCGAAAGCGCTCGCCAACAGAAGATGGTTTGCAAAAACCAATGAAGACGGATAATAGAAGGGATGATAGTTCTATATTCATTAGTAGTGAAAATAACCTTTTAGATTATTTACCAGACTAAAAATAAGCAGGGAATTGTAAAATCCAAATTTTTTTCGATTATTTGCAGATTTTCATTGTGGAATCACAAGACGTTAGTATTATAACGCGACTTGTGGAAAATTCAACCTATCTTAACAGATCCTTTATTGGTATAGCTACAAATATTGTATTTTAAAAATTATATATAGACATATAATAATTAAATATATTGACATATCCGTTGGTGCTCTAAAATCTCCAATTTTTAAAATAATGTAAGCAATATTGGTATATAAGTGTATGTTTGCTAACTGTTGGACGAGTTCTTAATGGCTGAAATCAGTCGAGAGTAACGGGGAGGGGGCTTTCTGAGGGAAAAATGTTCTTCATTCAATAATGATGGAGAAAGAGAGAGAGAGAGTGAGAGAGAGATTAGAATTAGATAAGTTCTTTATTTTCATAGGATGTATAGGATATATAAGAAAGGATTTCTTCCTGACAATTTCAGGCTACTTATAAATTAAACATTAAAAAAAGTTTAACTTATAAGTAGCCTGAAATTGTCAGGAAGAAATCCTTTCTTATATATACTATACATCCTATGAAAATAAAGAACTTATCTAATTATAGTGTAAAAAATACACTTATATAACAATATTGCTTACATCCTAATTAAATCCTAATCCTTGGGAACAGGAATACATTGAGATGCGCTGCAAAGGTGAAATAATGGAAATGGTGGACGACTACACTTACCTTGGAAAAGTGATAAGCAGGAAGGGAAAGGTAGATCAGGAGATATCCAATAGGATACAGAAGGCAAACTCAATTTACTACCACCTCTGCAACACAGTTATAGGGAAAAGGGAGGTGTAGGAAAATGTAAAGCTACATATCTTCAAAGCTGTTTACCTACCTACTCTCCTATATGGAAGTGATAGTTGGGTATCAAAAGACAAGCACCTAAGCAGAGTTACTGCAGCGGAAATGAGATACCTCCGTAAAATAGCGAGACGAATCAGAAGAGATCGTGTCAGGAATGAGAAGATTAGGGAACAGCTGGGGGTTGGCTCCCTAGAGGATAACCTTGAAAAAAGACAACTTAGATGGTTTGGACATCTTTGCCGGATGAATGAGGACTGGGACGCCAGGAAATACTTTGAGGCCAGACTAACAGGGAAACATCCCAGAGGGAGACCCAGAACTCAATGGACTGACTACATCTCAAGTGTAGGAGAGAAGAGAGGAAAAAATTGGAATGCCATGAGGGCGCTGGCTCGGAATCGGAAGGCTTGGTTTGCCTGGACTGAGGCACCTCCGCGCTGAAAGGCACTAAGGAGGAAGAGAAAGAAGAGAAGAATCCTAATCCCACAAAGAGAGAGCACTCTTCTATACACATATAAGAGATGTAAGGGAAAACACATTTTCTAAAATCTCTTATCTAATTATAGAGTAACTGAGATGTTAGATAAAAGTTGCATCAAGTAGTTGATACAACTTAACTATCACTCAGTGTTTTATGGATTACGATTTTGAATCACATGAATAATTAATAATTAGTTTGTGATTTGAAGTTGTAATTCATATAGAGAACTCAATATATTTAATAATAATTTTTCTGTCAGAAAGTTTAGTTGAAAACTGCTGCCTTATTTCTGTTTAAAAACATTCACAGAACTTTTTTATTTGCGACAAATCACACAATAAATAACTTCTATTTAACTTGTCAATTGAATTTTCCCAATGTTCAATTCATATCAAATTCTTATGAACATTCAATTATTCTAAATTAACAACTCATTGGACTACAGTTTATATCCAAAACTAAATATTTTCACAGTGTATTACCCACCACAGTCAAGGCTTACAACCTATAAATGTTTAAGGGCCTATTTTAGAATAAACAAAGTTTCATAAACATCTAAAAGAATTGACCACAGCCATCAGGAGAAATGAACATGGTTCAGCTGTCTAGAAAACAAATAAAACAGATCCATGCCCTCAAGAGGTCAGAAAAGACAAACAGGACCTCTCTAAGCTTGAAGCGTAACAAGTTCAAAAATGAAATTTTCTTGTTACAAGAATTCAAAACAAAACTAGCTTTTTTAGCCAAGTTCTATACATGAAGGTCAGAGGGACAGGTTGATAGAGCTTGATGAATTATGGAATAAATATATTTAGGCCAAATCTTTTTTGAAAACACAATAGTGTACCAATGGATTTTATCGTCTGTTAAATCAAATCCCTAAAGCGCCTGATGGAAAATATCAAACAGTCAAAGGGGGCTTCCAACAGTTAGGTAGAGGTAGCAGATTCTTTCTCTAGCCTGTTCACTAGTGTTCTGTCCAACTATGAAAGTGATATGTATTAGTGAATCAGCGAAATAATATTTGAACTCCTAATGAAGCTAGCAAACATGTACAAATTTGAAATAAAAGTTAGCAAGAACATACTAAAAAACAGAAATGGCCAACACATTCTTCTCTCTCTAGCCTGCTCACTGGAATTCTCTTCAACTATGAAAGTGGTACATATTAGTGAATCAGCGAAATAACATTTAAACTCCTACTGAAGCTAAAATGAAAGTTTGCAAGACACACTAATAAAACAGATATGGCATAACTCAGGTTTCAACTAGCTTCATGCCATAGTAGACCTATGGCTACATTTATGGCTAAAATGATTCCTCTTCCATCATTTTAACTACACATATTTTGTTCTTTTTTGCCCTTAAGTTCATTGATACCTCTTTTAGTGCAATAAAACCACAGAAACTTAATTAATAATAATTTATACTATCCCACTGGAAAACTAACTTACATGTTCAAATATGTAATAATAACTAATGTGTCACTCTAATGTTATAAATAAATATAAATGGTATCCAATAGCTGCTACAGCATACTTTTGTATGTATGTGTTTCTAGAGTTGATTATTGAGGTTAAAAGATTTGTGGTTTTTGGTGAATACGATTTTATACTTCCTCTTATATGTCAAAACTTCCTCATTTATTTCCCTTAAAAGGAAAATAAGGGGAATCCAAAAAAAGTATTTATATTTATATACTTTTTAAGTATACAATTGAAGGCTTTAATAAAAAACAATAAGTCAAGAAATAATTTCTTTATTTAAAAGAAAAAAGTCACCCACTTTCATAGACTAATTTACACCTAAACAAGCGCATCATTTATTTTAGTAAATAATTTCTTTATTTAAAAAAAAAAAGTCACCCACTTTCATAGACTAATTTACACCTAAACAAGCGCATCATTTATTTTAGTAATTAAATACTTTAAACATACAATCTTTATAAAAACATAGTGGTTATTAGAGCGTAAAAAAAAAAAGAACGGTAAAATAGTTAAGGTGTGTGGTCAGCATACCGGTCTATCTGATTTATCCCATTCGAAGTGGAGTAGTTCCCAATTGGTAATGGAGATTCCTAGGAGCAAACCAGAAATCCTACGGGTCATTACAAACAGAAGTACAGAAAGAAAAAACGGTGCACAAATTAATGTCCACCGTATTACACCTAGGACCTAATGGCTTAATTCCTAGGTTTAATACGGTGGACCTAATTAAACCATGAGGTCCTAATTCAGGCTTTGGACACACATTTATTTGGTAGTCCGATGTAATATGTACTTTAAATACCTTCAAACTTTACCGTATATATATATNAGGCTTTAATAAAAAACAATAAGTCAAGAAATAATTTCTTTATTTAAAAGCAACCAATAGTTAATACTTATTCATTGCTACAATAAGAACTACAGAGCCAGTGCAAAAGAATTTTCTTAAATAAAAAAAAATAAGCTAATAGTAAATAAATCAAAAATAAACTTCCCTATTTGAAAAAGGGTGACAATTTCATATCAGATATTGCCTTAAGGAACATAGAAAACTACAATTATATACTACAACAAAAATGAAAAAATGTAAATATTACTAAAATAGTATAATGACTAAGATAAATCACATGTACAAATTTGGTAAATATAAACAAAAAATAAGGAAACAAATACAAATTAGAATAGATGAAATGCACACGGAGTATGTAAAACCATCTAATAGTTATTAATGTAGGAAAATATGTATATCCTTTTAACAATTATAAATTCTATAACTCTTTCATTATTTGCCAAAGAATAAAAATCACAAACAAAATTAGAGTACACTGCATATGAAAAAAAAAAAAAAAAAAAAAAAAAAAAAAAAAAAAAGAACAATTTATTTTATTTATTTAAGCATAACAATGCTTAGCATATTCTGAATTTTTTTAAATAACTTAATTAGTGACAGCTTACTCTTGAAACAATCTCAAAGAAAAGTTCAAAATTAGTCAACAATTTCTTCTATTACTTAAAAATAGTTTTTTTTAAAAAGTAGCAGTTTATATTTATTTTATTCTAATGTTTTTTTTTAATTATTATTTAACTAAATAATGATTCTAACCTATAGAACCTTTATAAATCAATAATCAATTCAACTGTATCCTGAAGTTAAATTAATAGCAGACTTCAATCTAGAAAAATTAAGTCAAGAATCACCTAAATACACAAGTATCAAATATAGAATATATGAGAAAAATCTTTTTATTTATTGAATATATAATTCCTGAGAGTTAAACTTGAAATATTTAAATAAATAAAGTAATAGAAATAGTGTTATTCAAAATACACTAAGCACAATTCCCTACTCTTCAAATGGCATGCACTCTCACAGCTCTCAGTTTAAAACAATTTTTCTAACAAGTGCAATATCATTATCAATTATATTAAAATTGCTAGAGTAATCATTAAAAAAGCAAAATTAAATAAAAATAATAATTTTATTGAAAATAAAAGAGGGACTAAAGAATATCTTAAAAGGTAACTGGAAACAATAGTTACAAATAATCAGTAATTCAATAACTAATAACCACAAAAACTCAGATTTATACAACTAGATGATATAATACATTGCGAAAAATTTGGCTTAAGACAGACTTAATAAAATCTCAACACACACATTACTAACTGGACATTAAAGAGCAAATGACGATTTTCAGTCTTAAATTAGGGAACAATAATGCCAGTGTGTTCAAACTAAAAATATAATATTCTCTAACAATGGGCAAGCACATAATCCAGATCAACATAACTTAAAATGAGTCAAGATCATTTTTAGGGGTGAGTAAGCATTCACTGAAAGATAAAGAAAAAAAAAACTAATTTATTTTAGAAAGTAAAGTTTCAATAAAATATAATGAAATTAATAGGCAACTCCATATTGTCTCCCTAATGATACCTGATTTGCTTTAATCAGATTTGTTAGTGGCTTGAATACTAGATTAAATATCATAAATTACAGATTATAGACAGAATCAAGAAAATAAGATAAATAGAATTAATAAAAAATACAATTCTGTCATTAACATTACAAAAAAAAAGTTATTAATAGGACACTGAAATGTTTTAAGGCAAGATCAGTGAAAGTTCGTCATACTTTTACAATAATTAAGGAATTTCTCTGTATTCACGAGTCATTTTTAAATACTCAAAAGCAGGGTAAGAAACAGGTTTAAAAAGTAGAATATTTAAACATTATATTCAATTCAAGAATCCAATCCCATAGGCAAATTTAAATCTTCTTGAACAAAAACTTAGAAGCAACACAAAACTATAATTATAATTTTAAAATTTATGCTTTATTGTCTTAGTAAATTTTAGGAAAAAGTCTTATTTTTCCTATTAAGTAAATAGGAATTTGTTAAGAAAAAAAATACGAGAAACTATTAATAAAATTCACAAATATTTGTGAAGAACACCTAAATTTTACTTGTATTTATTTAAATTGTAATAAAAAGATAAATGGTGATCAATTTTCTAGCAAAGCTAGAATGATAATGATAATACAAATCTTGGTCTTCTGGCAAAAATCAATAATTAAGTTTACAAGGTTTGAAAGCAATTATCAGTACAATTATAATTCTTGGTAAATAATAATATAAATATCAGATCGTAAAGTTTCAATATAGCCTGAATAAGAAAATCACTCTTTTAATCTTTACATGTCCCTGTGAAATAGTCTTGACTCATTCTGGAAAGTGTTGAACAGTAAAATAAACAAAAACTTATACTTATAACACTCTGCAGAGAAATAAAGTTTAAGTTCAACACAATAAAAAAAACATTTATTTGTTACAAAATAAGTAATGGATACCCTTGATTGATAATACATAAATGTATTATTTTTTTTAATATATCAATATGGGTTATAAATGACTAGTCATTTATAAAATTTTGCTTCATAATATATGGCTTCCTAATGAACGACCCCAGTCTTATTTTGTTTTCTTTAAATAATTACAAATAACATCTGTTCTTAGATTCTGCTCCATATCTCTACTTTTACTAGAAACAATTAACAATTACAATATGTAGCATACTACAAAATAGTATACTTTATCACACCCTCTTATCCATCATAAAATAAAAACATACATTTAAAGTTGAAGACTTGAAAAACAAAAGGGTCTGAAACTCCTAATTTAATTCTTTTTTAGTTTATGCTTTTTAAATTAATAAAACCTATAAGGCACCACAGATACCAAGCACTTTTATTTAAAAATAAATATCTAAATATAAATAAAATCTCTAAAAATAACTAAGTAATATGTAATTAGTTTTACATAATATATGTCACATCTTAGAATAAAATTTTTTTCACAGATCCTTTAATTTTCAAGTTTTCAGTTATTCAAAATTAACTAAAATAAAAATGTATTTTAAGTGCATAGTAGGAAAACATAAAGGAACTTAATGTAAATACTTTTAAATACTCATTTCAATTTCAAAATTAACTTAATTTAAGACATAAAATTACTGAATCTAAAAAATTTTGAGTACAAATGAAAATTACTAAAAGATGAGAAGCAACACATTTAATATCAGGGCAATCATAATTCACAAGACAGCAAATTAATATGTATTATTATTGGGGAATAAATATAAAATCATGACTAATAATATCTGGATATAAAATAACATCACTCAAACACTCTGATAGCACCCTGTTTTCTCCTAACCAGAAAAACATATTCTGGCAAACATTAGTTGCTGAAAATCTTATACTTATTCAGTACCAAAATATTTTTGACCAAAATGATTTGGAGCCACATGATGTAACTCTGATGTCAAAATAGTCATCTGAAAAATAAAAATACCAAAATTAGTAAATAGGAAAACTCCATTCATTAAATCCCTTTCAGTGGATTCTTATATTAATTAATTTTGGGATTCCCTATAAGACTATGAGACTGTCAAGTGAAATAACTAAATATATTTAAGTAAATAACTAATAATAAATAAGTATATATNTATATATATATATATATATATATATATATGGCTAGAGAGGTTATTCTCATGACAGATGTTTTGAAAATTTTGTTGATATATATTTTGATCCTAACTATAAAAATTAAGCCTGTTTGCGTGTCTGTTAATGCTCTTCAGACTAGTTTTCAGTTTCTCAAAATGAAATTCGGCATGAAAATTTGGGAGATTTTCTTTAGTGGTTATAGAGTTATGAAACTTAACACAGTTTGTTTCTTAATAAAATAATTTTTTTTTATCATAACATAGAAAAGTTTAGCAATTAGAAGAGGTAATACCAACAACATAATTCTTAATTGCACGGCCTAGAAGCTGCAATTTGTTCTTTAAATGAAATTGGCATGTCACATTTTAATGTTAAATAAAAGGCTGAGTTTGTTATTGATTGAAATCCGAATAATAGTAAGGAGAGGAATGAAATGTAAAGAGCGAGTAGAAATATTTTTGATGTACAGGACTTAATATTTAATAGTACGTAAAAAGGGGCCCAACTTCAGTTTCAAAAAAATACATATTTTTTATTTTCAAAAGGAGAGTTTTTTTGACCATAGATATTATTCTGAGATGATTTTAGTTGGGGTTCGGTCAAGGTAGATCCAAAAAACACAAATTTAAAAAATGTATTTTTATCTGCCAACGTTTCGGCTGACATTGTAAGCCATCTTTAGGGCTGTAGAAATACAATGTCATGTGAGAATAATAAAATTGACATAATAGAGAATTGCAATAATATAATGTGATAACAAGAGTATGAATGTAGAAAGCTATGTAAGAGAATTTAAAAAGATTTTGAAAAACAATTTGAAAAAAACCAAGTTGAAAAAACATGCAAACAACAACTTATTGACAAAGAAAGTATTGAATAACATTAAAGCAGTAATTTGCCACACCTACCAATCATGAAGATGAGAGAGGACGTCCTGTCCCTAAGTTCACATTTCCATGACTAAAGTATAAATTTTCCTTCTACACAATGTGAGAGGTAAAAAGGTGGGGGGAGAAGGTAAGAGGCGGAGGGTACAAAGTGAAAGCGGCCTGTTGCAAGAGAGGGCAATAAACAGGACAAAGGAAAAAAGCAATATAATGCAATTCTCTATTATATTAATTTCAATTATTATTGTATTCTCATGACATTGTATTTCTACAGCCCTGAAGATGGCTTAAATGTAAGCCGAAACGTTGGCAGATAATCCTTTATTAAAAAATACATTTTTTAAATTTGTGTTTTTTGGATCTACCTTGACCGAACCCCAACTAAAATCATCTCAGAACATATGTTTTATTCTTCACATGAATTATATGATACGTCATTCTGAGTCATCTTCAGTCCTACAATAACCATAAATATAGTGTGCATGTGAATTCTATAAATATTTCTCACTAGTACCTAGAACCAGGAACGATCCAAATCCATGTTTATAATATTAGCTACCTATTGCCCTTCATATTATTATTCAATTTTTTAACAGACATTAAAAACTAGATCAATTTTTAGAAACAATGAAATATTAGACATATTCACATACTCACACACTTACAATTATATCAATATACATACATTATATGTACAAAAATAAATTTATATACATTTATAAATATATAATTAAACATTCACCATATACACACACATTCCTCTACAAACTCAATCAGTCAAACTTGAATACATCCACACACTAAAGAATTTGGAAGGTAGTAATTGGTATTTTGTGTTTCATTAAATAATATGTCTGCCAGGTCATTTATTCTTAATTCTTAATAATTTTAATTGGCATAAATTAGGTAACCTGGATAAAGATACTTCAAATAATCAACATTAATTCTGACCTATTAATGAGCAATGTTTGCCCAATGGGAATAATGACTAATTATACAGGAAAGAGAAATAAAATGGTGCATCATATGAGGGTATAGAATATAGAATAAAATGGAGTATAGATGTGATTATTGATTAAAGATATATTCTATATTGGTGTTAATTATATATTCTGTATTGGATAATACATAACATGGAAAGTTCAAATATAAATATTTATCTACTACAATTCCGAAGAATTCGCTCAGTTTAACCATTCCAGTGTGCAAAAAATTTTTTTTCCTCATCTGCAATATTTTACTTACTATTTTATATTTATAGAATTTTTTTATCAAGTTCTATTTTTTTCAATATGCATTTTAATATGAATAATACAGAAAATCTAACTTATAAAATAAATGTGTTAGTTAAGAATAATTTCATTATTATAACAAATAGTGATAGTATTGGTGCTAGACTTAAGTCCAATATATTCAGTAAATGATTAACCCTTGGTCGAGCGGAACCGATCTGTCAGACCTAGCCCCTTCTTTATGTCTCTCCCCTCCACTCACAATGACGCATAAAGGCAATGCTTTCTAGAAGCTGTTTTGTTTTACCGGCACTATGTAATCACCCGTTCAGTTCACTGGACTGTGCAGTTGTAAAACTTTTGATCTAATAGGCCTGAGCCTATAATTATTTCTGTAAAGTTATAAGGATAGCAACCTCTTGGAAACTTTGTTGCAGCAAGATACTAAAAACCAACTAACAGATTTAGCTAATTATCAAAGTAAAATTAAGTCTAATAATGGTGAAAGTAACAAGATAGTAAAGAAGCAATAATAAATCAATACTAAAATGGTGAATAATAAATCAATGATTACCAAAGGAAATGCTTGAATAATTGATTTTGTAGCAATTGGAGTAGAAAATAAATTGGAAAGAATGATATTTTCTTCTGCAACATTGTGTTCTTTAAGGACATTTACTGCTTTCACTACAGTGTTCCCTGTACCTAGAACAAAAAAACACACTAACTAATTCAATTGGAAAAATTTTTAATGAAAGTTTCAATATCATAATGTAAAATTATGCATTCAAATATTATTTACTGATCAACCATATCCAAGCACCATGACAAGTCTGTTAAGAAATGTCCCAGAGGTCTGAAACCAGAGTTCCTCTCAACTACCTCAAGTGCCAAGTTAAATACAAGATAGGCCAAACCTTCACCCTTATGGACTCCTCTTCCCCCATTGAAGCTTCCAGAGAGATCACCAAACATTCATATGTAGCACAGGTTATCCTCCATTGTCGTGCAAATGAGTCTTACTAGTTTTAGAGATATTTTCTTATTATTCTTTGCTTTGTAGACTTCATTCCTATTTGTGGAATCATATGCTTGAAACCACTCTGATATTTATCTATTTCACCTTCTGTAAAAGGGGAGTCTCTTAAATAAGTCAGCAGACAAAACTTTACAAGGGCATGGGAGAAGTCCTATTACTCTATAGTTTACACATTCTGGGACCTCACTCTTGTGGAGTATATAATAGTATTTTTCCACTTTGAAGGAACCATTTTTTCATTCCAAATGTCTAAAAATAGATTCCTTAGAAACATGGTAAGCTCATGCTTCAGAAGAACGGATGCTACCTCATCTCTGATTGAGACATTGTTATTTTTGAGCTTCATCTCAGCATCCTTTATATCCACTTCATCTTGAAGGTCTATGACATTTGCACTCAGAGCCTCATTCTTCAGATATAGCTCTGGACAGTCACTTGATGCCCATTGTTCAGAGGAGATTTGAAGTAGTCAGCCCATCTATCCAGTGCAACTTTTCTGTCAGTTTTAAAGGATCAATTTTTCAGTATCGGTCTAGACGTGGTCGCGATAAGTTCGAGTGAGCCGCTCCTGGGGATTAAGGAGACTTCGTTCTATCAGGGAGTACTTTAGACCTTTAAGATATTATTTTCTTTTACTTTTTTATTTTTTATTTATTTTGAGCAAAGTATATTATTATTTTAATTTTATAAGAATGGAAGTTGATGTTATTAAAGAACCAAAACCTCCGGATATTTGTTCGCTTTTTAAAACCAAACAAAAAGGGAGTAAAAAATATATTTTAGTGTCAATCAATGACCCAACTGGCAACACTACTTTCAATAATTACAGCCCGTTTAAAGTATGTAGATTTATTAAAAGCTTTGCGCCAAAAACAAGTGTAAAATTTTTAAGGAGTGGTACAGTATTATTAGAAATCGAAGACGCCAAAGAATTTTCGAATTTAGGCAATATGAAAAAATACGAAAATTTTTCGCTAAATTTTGCTGCGCACAAATTTTTGAATTATTCACGTGGGATCATAAACAGTTTCGAGCTATCAAATTCTACAGAAGAGGAAATTCTTTCTGAGCTTTCCGATCAAGGTGTAGTTAAAGTAAAAAGACTGATGAAAAATGTCAGGGGAAATAAAGTTCCTTCAAATTCGTTTGTTTTGACATTTGAAAAGTGCACCTTACCCGACTATATCACCCTCGACTTTCTCAGGGTTAAAGTACGCCCTTTTGAACCATCACCCATTCAGTGTTACAACTGCTATAAATATCGTCACTTTGCTAGTAGATGTAATATTAAGGTTTGTGGTAAATGTGGAAATTCATCACACGAAGATAGCTCTGTTTGTGATGAATTAAAATGTGTGAATTGTGGTGATTCAAATCACCCCGCGTGGTCCAAAATTTGTCCTATTTATAAAAAAGAGAAAGAGATCGAGAAAATTAGAAGTGAAGACAGGGTAACATATAAACAGGCCGAACAAATCCTATATAAAAGAAGTATACGAAATAGCAATCCACAGCATGTAACCTACTCGCAGGCGACAACAAGTCAAAACCAGTTAGATTCACTCTCTGAGCAACTTCAGAAACTCACTGAGGTAGTTAATACACTGGTCTGTAAAATTAGTTCGATCGAATTAAATAATAATGTTTCAGCGACTGACAAATATAATAAAATTACTGATATACATACAGACGATAAGTCTATTGAGCAGTGCATTTCGAAACAAGAATTAGTTAGAAAGCAAAATCAAATACCTTCAACTTCCCAAAAAACAGCTAACGAAAAATCGGATAATAATTCAGCAAAAGAAAAAAAGGAAAAGAAACCTAAAGATTCAAATGATTTGAAAAATA
The DNA here is from genome assembly GCA_000696205.2 of Oncopeltus fasciatus. Taxonomy (NCBI): domain Eukaryota; kingdom Metazoa; phylum Arthropoda; class Insecta; order Hemiptera; family Lygaeidae; genus Oncopeltus; species Oncopeltus fasciatus. The sequence continues at coordinate 73,237 of KZ808747.1, forward strand.
TAACTACAAAAAGACCCCTTTCTCAATCATCTTCCTCCATTTCTACAATTGAATCTAATTCAGAATTAAGTAACAATAGACCAAACAGGTTCTCTCAAAGAAAAAACCCTAAAAAAGATTACACTTAATTTTAAACTTTAGAATTAAATTATCTATTTAATAAAATCTATTATTATTTTTTTTTCAATATTAAATTTTATTATAAGTATATAAGAATTATCATTTATGTTCTAACTTCCGTGTCAGATGTTGTTATATAATTTTTCTTAAATATGAACACAATCTCAAATTCTCCGTTCATTCTCCAGTGGAATATTAATGGAATTTTACTGCATAAGCCAGACCTAGAATGTATTATTAAAGATACAAATGCTTCTATCATTTGCATACAGGAATCACATCTCAAGCCCACAAATAATTTTCGTCTAAGAAATTATAAAATTTTCAGAAATGACTATACTCTTGGCCACCGTGCATGTGGGGGGGTATGTATAATTGTTCAAGATAATTTACCAGTTTTACCACTTTCCATAGTCTCAGACCTTCAAATTATAGCTATTAAAGTTTTTAGCCCTTTCAATTTTACTTTGTGTAATATTTACCTTCCCCCAGGAAAACCTTTCAGTATTGATGACCTCAGAAATATGTACAAACAATTTTCCGGACCTGTNATAGTATTCAATAATATTATAGCATAGATAAGATAATATAAACAATTATAATATTATACTTAATTTTCTTGATAATTCTTATATTTATTTACCAATACTTTTTTCGGGTTCAACCTTGTCTTGGAGTGCCAAGCTTTCGCACATCATGTGATGGCTTCTTCAGACTGAATCCGAACGAAGAGGGTTATATAAGGCTCCTGCACCTAGCGACGCTCTCATTCTACATTCAGCCCAGAAAAAGCCATCACATAATGGGCGAAAGCATGGCACCTAAAAACTCCAAGACACGGTTGAACCCAGAAGAAGAAAAATAAAATAAAAATAAAAAATAAAATAAAGGATCAATTTTCTTCCTTCCAGGAATATGCTTGGAGTTTGAAGGAGTTCCTTCCCTCATTAACCAGCAGGAAGAACTGACAGTTCTTCTCTGTAAAAGCCATCTCTATCTCATCAAGGGCTTTATTTGCCCATGCTCCCTTTCTCCTTCTTAGATATGTCTCTTCCCTTTAATGGTGATTGTACTCTTGTGTAGAAGCCCTTATATGTTAATGTGATAGTATTTTTCGGTAAGTCTAAATTTTCTTTAATTTAAATTTTTTTCTTTCATTCCTCGTCAAACCAAGATTTATGCTTTGTTTTTGCTTGTTGTCTTTGTTTTGCTCGTCAGCTGAAGCAATGATGGCTTCTTTACAGCATTACTATCTAGCATAAATACCCTCTTCAGAATCAATTTTTTGTAACTTTGCTTCTAAAGTTTCACTGAACTTTTGGCACTTCCCTCAGGGCTTTTTAGTTTTGCCAAATTGAAGTGTCTAGGTTTAATCTGAGGATTGTATTTTACCAACAGTACCTTCCATCTTATCAGATACATCAAAATGATTGATTGGAGTCAATATCCTCTATATGACCATATGTTAAGGAGAGAAGGCCTGTGTCTGGCTGTTATAAGGACATGATCATTTTTCAACATAGTAACGCCCATAGATATGTCCCCTTATGGTCTTCCTTGAGGGGAAAACAAGTGCTTCCGACTGTGAGGCCTTCAGATACTGAAAAATTGATCAGCCTTTACCCATATCATTCAATAATTCATATAGTCTATGGCTACCAATTATTTTTCTGTGTACAGCTTTTCTCCCAACCAGCCCATTACAGTCTCTGACAATTAATCTTAAATTTCATCAAAGAACTTTTTCAATGCCTCATAGAATATATCTTTTGTTCCTCATTTGAGACTTCTGAGGGTGCATGAGAAAAAATTATAGAGTAAATTCAGTATTTCCCTTTAATTTTAATAGTATATAATCTTGGGCTGTTTGGCATGAGTCCTATTGTTAAGTCTAAGAAAGCAATATGTCATTAAAGTTATATAATTTTACTAGGAGAGTTATCTATCACTGGTATTAATAATATCAGAGCTTAGGGGATAAGTTTATATGGCAGCAGAAATCTTGAAACCCCAGTTTTCTAGTCTCCGTCTTTTTTTGGTGCTTCTTGAATGTAAAGTTTGACTGCTGAATTTGAGGCTGTTAGAATGAAAGTCAGGTGAGAAATAACAACTTGATAGAAATCCTTGGAATGCAGGTAAATAATTTATAGAAGGGCACTACTAACCAAAACCAACCAGACTTGTGACCACTCCAAGGTCTGTACTGTCCAGGGCAGTAATATAGAGGGAACAAATTTCTGTGCTTAACTTAATTATAAGTTTATCCCCATACCAACTTTACTTAAAAGTTGACTATATCACCTAATACCATAAAGCACACGCAATGAAAAATCAGTTTATAAAGTCTGCAAATTAGAAAGAATAGTTTTGCTCTGACAGGTCACAGGATGACCTGATAACCTTACAGCTGAAACCTTGTACTTTGTGACATTTGATCGTAGAATAATTAAATCCCTATTACATGAATATGATTATATATTTCTATGTACTCTAAATTTTTAAAATTACAAAACACATTATGCAACAGGAAAAAATAATTTTCACTAAATTGTACTTATATCTAATAAGACTGAGAGCAATAAAAGCTTACTCATAATAGGATACATGAGGAGGACTTTCCGTGAAGCAATATCTTCTGGAAACCTTGCATAGACCACCCTAGCTTCATGCGTTTCAGCATCAGATTCGACCAATATTTTTCCTATCCTAATTGAACGGCAACAATCTCTCAGGCCCTGAAAATAAATGTTAAATGTAAAGAAAACAAATAATTTGAAAATATTTAAAATAAAAAAGTTTTTGTCACAGCGGTATTCAAATTTCTATATCCTAATATTTCATCAGATGCACCACCTCACAGTGATACTAGTAGCACCATAATTTTGTAATAATAGGCAGATCTATTGATACATTTTTTAATAATAAATAAATAAATCTACTAATCTGTGATATCACGTCATCTCCTTCTTTCTCACTTGCATATACATATATCCAGCTCTCAACAAGTTAATAAGTTAGTTGTAGTCCACAATCCATAGAAATAAGAACCCAATGGGCCTGGTGACAGCAATTGACATCAGCCTCATTTTCAAGTGGATTTGGACACCCTGCCAACTTGTTCCATGGTGTACAGGTATTTGGAATAATGACAAAATGCCCCACTTCCCCCCAATCATCCAGGCAATTTATCAGGCATTGACATCTTATAAGCTCATACGATTTTTGAAATTGGTATTCCATTCAAATTTTAATTTGCTATTAGTATCATAAGATATATTATATCTGGCATAATTAATAAAAGGATACACTATTAAAATATTATTTAATTCAAAGTTCCATAGAACTAAAATGCTCTGTCCAATTAACTATTTACTCTTAAATACTAAAACATAGAATGAATATATACACTGCATTGTCTAATTACAATAGAATTTTTGCAAGAAGGATATTTATATTTACAGGTATCTACATAAAAGAAAATAGAACAAGTAATTTCTTATTAAAAAATACAATATAAATTAAATAGTTTGCAAAAATATTTAGTTTATAAAATTATAAATCTATCACATATAAGCAAGGTATAGCCCCTTAAAATATTTAAAAACTGTATAACATCTTAATAATTATAGTACTCGGAAAAAACTACGAATTATTCAACAATATTTATTTTTATCAATACTTCTTCAGGGTTCAACTGTGTCTTGGAGATTTTAGTTGCCAAGCTTTCGCACATCGTGTGATGGCTTCATGGAGAATGAGGGCTGAATGGAGAATGAGCCCATTCTCATCCTCATTCTCCATTCAGTCCAGAAGAAGCCATCACATGACGTGCGAAAGCTTGGCACCTAAAAACTCCAAGACACGGTTGAACCCAGAAGAAGTATTGCCGGAGGACCGTGGAAGCCTAGGTAAATACTTATTTTATTAATAATATAATAACCAACTATATTTTAAGTAAATATTATTATAACACAATAGTATAGTATTCAATAATATTATAGCATAGATAAGATAATATAAACAATTATAATATTATACTTAATTTTCTTGATAATTCTTATATTTATTTACCAATACTTTTTTCGGGTTCAACCTTGTCTTGGAGTGCCAAGCTTTCGCACATCATGTGATGGCTTCTTCAGACTGAATCCGAACGAAGAGGGTTATATAAGGCTCCTGCACCTAGCGACGCTCTCATTCTACATTCAGCCCAGAAAAAGCCATCACATAATGGGCGAAAGCATGGCACCTAAAAACTCCAAGACACGGTTGAACCCAGAAGAAGTATTGGTAAATAGGTCTGAGGACCATGGAAGCCTATGTGAACAATTCTTATATTCTTTTATAATATATTATATAGTCTATGNCTTATATATATATATCAGTAATACTGTTAAATATAAAAATTACAGAAAATTTAATGAAATCGATTAGAACAGGAAATATAGATTTTAATACATTTTTTAAGGGGGAATAGCGAGTTATAGATATGTGTATTTATCAACCAATTATAGTTATTTTAATAATTCCATCCCTTTAGAGTGGTAAGATCATAATCATATTTAATTATGCATCACATAAAGGCAAGCACAATCTATATATCAAATGAAAAAGTCTTTATTAGACAAATTATTTAAACTCTCTTCAATATATTTTTTTTGTTGGGGTTTGGTCATGGAAGATCCAAAAAATACAATTTTTAAAATGTGTATTTTTTAAATTACCTGCCAATGTTTTAGCTTACATTGTAAGCCATCTTCAAGGCTGTTGAAATACAATGTCATAAGAATAAACACAAAAAAAAAATTTAATGATTTACATCAAAATTAAAAAATATAAAAAACATCCTCGGCTGAGGTAGATAGTTTTTTTTCTAGCTCCCTGTACAATTCAAATTATTAAATGATTATATTATTATATAGGATTGTCTTAACTAAATTTAATGTAACAACAAAAGAATGAATATATTAAACTATATAGAAATAATCAAAATATGAAAACCAAACTATCAAAAAAAAAAAAAAATTAACCACGCCTATCTAACATGATGGCGAGAGGGAACGTTTTGTCACCAAGTTCCCATTTTCATGATTGAGAGGTTTGAAACTTTTGAGAAATTTTTTTGAGATGGACACCGTGGGTGGTGGGAGGGTGGGAGTAAGAGACCGTAAGTACAAAGGGAGAGCAGCCTGTTTCAAAAGGGGAATTAGAAAGGAAAAAAAGGTAGGACATTTTTGCGGATAAGTAAATTTAAAGAACTAGGAGAAATGTTTGACAGGTTTATTTTGAAGGAGGGCTAATAGTTTTTTAAAAAGTTGAAAATATTGGAATAGGTTGAAGAAATTTGTTCTATGTCAGTTCTGTCGTTAACTGGATTGTGTTGTAAGTTAATGTGAACAGTTTCAGTTAAAGGGCGTTTGTGTTCATAGGATTCAGTAGAAAGAATGGAAATGTTATCGAAGTCAAGTGTGTGTTTTTCAAGAAAGACATGTTTTGTGAGGGCACTTTTCATTAGCTTTTTCTTTATGTAATTTTTATGATTATTGATTCTATGGAAAATAGAGTTTTTAGTTTGTCCAATTTAAGAACTACAAAAATTAGGAGTGGAGCAAGGAATATTATAAACAACATTGGTTCTGTTAGAATGAGGGATGGGGTCTTTAAGAATGGTGTAAATGGATTTTAGTTAGTTGTTAGTGGAAAAGCAAGCTTAAGGTTAGGGAAAGTTTTTCTAAGGGATTTCTTAATATTTTCAGAAAGTTTTGGAATACGAGACAGAACGAAAAATGAGGTCATTATTTTGGGGAGGGGCATAGTTTGGGAAGTGGAAATAAATAATTCCTTCACAATTTTTTTTAATGGGGAAACCATTAGAGAGGAGGATGTCAGTCCCACATTTAATACTTTTGCTGTGGAATGTCAAAATAATGATCTCATTTTCCGTTCTCTCCCGTAAATTCCAAAACTTTCTGAAAATATTAAGAAATCCCTCAAAAAACTTTCCCTAACCTTAAGCTTGCATTTTCCACTAACGACAAACTAAAATCCATATACACCATCCTTAAATACCCCTTCCCCCTTTCTAACAGAACCAATGTTGTTTATAAAATTCCTTGCTCCACTCCTAATTGTAATGGTTCGTACATTGGGTAAACTGAAAATCCAATTTCCCTTAGAATCAACAATCATAAAAATCACATAAAGAAAAAACTAATAAAAACTTCCCTCACAAAACACGTCTTTCATGACTTGCTTGGTCTGTAATTTTCAAACCAATCTTTCCTAAGAGTCATTCATGTAGAAGCTCTGCTACCAACTATCTATTCTTTGGAGTTTTCTACAAAGGAGTCAAGGCTGCAAATACTAATTTACTTTTCCTTTTTCTGATTATTAAATCAATTTTTTGCTAGCTTATTGAAATAAATTTTATTATATCAATTTTTATTTGGACAATTCAAAGAATCGTTGACCAAATTTATTACACAAAATTATTTTCCTTGAACTTTGAGTTAAAGGCAAAATCATTTGTCTCACTTAATTTTTTTTTCTTGTAATAGTTTACTATCCTTACATAATCAGATAATAATAGTTTATCATTTCAGATAAAATTAATAATTTTAGTATTGGTTGAATCAAGAGACATAATCATTGGTTCATAATCATCAGTTAATCCATTTAACATTAAGGGATTTCTCAACTAGGCCAATCTCCTAGACAAGCCTTTATCTTCATATATATCTTCTAATTTTTCTCACACTTCCATAGAAACCTCCAATCGAATAACAACTGGATATCAATACTTTCCAAACATTAGGTTGATGTGGGACTTTGCTAAAACATCAGTTTACATCTGACTTGTTACTGGTAATATACTTCAAAGTCCTTCACCGAATAAATAATTTTTCATTACTAATTTCCATGTAATAGAATAGGAACATCTATCAAGTTTTCTAATTGTAGGTAATCTTGATTCAGCCATAGTGCTTCCTTTAGTCTTTATTGCTAAAAAACCACATACAGAAAAGGAAACAGTGTAGACAGAGGGACTTTGATAATTGACAGTGTCAACATCCGTACAGTGATAATTATATATTACATTTATATAATTACATTAAACATTTCTAACAATATTAATTTTAACAGTGTTACAACAAATTCAACTTCAATTTATAAATGTAACATTAAGCATTACTTTATAATTAATTAAAGTAGATGAAAAATTTTAAGACATTTTCAATAAATCTTTATTACATTTTTAATTAAATTAATTTATGATACTCTTAAATTAATTATGCAGTAATATTTCATTTTTTAAGAACGAGTAAATTAGGCTTCCTATTTCCCTGTTTATTCCTTTATAATAATAAATGTGTGTATTTAACGATAGTCTTTTTATTCTACTTTTTCTTTCTCAATGCAAACATTATTATTGGCAATACATTCATTAATTAACAATCTATTGAAAAAAAAAAAAAAAAAAAAAAAAATTCAGCCTACCGAAGACCCCAGATCATCAAAGAATGATAGCCTGAACAACAGTTAGTTTGTTCCCACACCACAGGGAGCATTGCCATACTATGTATAAAAAAAAATAGTCAACTCATTTGATTCTATCTCTTTAGTCTACTAATTCACTAATGAGCACAAATCATTATATCACTCTAAATTATCATAGAATTATTTATANAATAAACTTTCTATTTAAATAAATGTAACTATATAGAATTTATAAGTATTTTAAAATTTACCCTCTAAAATTTTTTTTTTTCAAATTAAGGATTCTACATACTGAATACTCAAATATAATTTGTGGGTAGGGAGGGAGGTTATGATTTTGATTTTTAGATGAATAACAATAGAAACTGCCATATATTCAATGAGAATTATTTAAAATAGTATCAATACCTTTACTATTTAAAATTAAAAATAATGTGAAGGTAATATTTTAAACAGCAATAGGTGACAAATAAGAAAACAGAAACAGATACAACACAATATCTATTAAAAATTAAAAACTTGATATTAGTGGATTGTGAACAGCCTAATGAAAATTAATAGTATTCTGTTTACATTAAAAAAGTATTACTCTATTGCAACATATTTTAAAATGATTTGATACAAAAATAAACAAATTGGAGATGTAAGGTTTCTAAATGAAAACTGGTGTTGCTATCAGTCAACCATAAAGAAAAACTAAAATTTAAAAAAAAATGTAGAAAAACCTAAAATGGGGCAATGCTTCATATTAATGAAAGAAAGAAAACAGGGAACAAGGAAAGTGGTTAAGCAAAATTGCAATTAAGTAACAGGGATTCCCACTTACCAGATTCAAGGCTGACTGATGCTATATGTAAATATAGATATCTCATCGATTACATTCAATTATGGCTAACTAGTCACCACAACAAGCATTATTTATTTTTTTTAAATCTCATAAATATTGTTTTCTTCATCAGTCATGTAAAAACTCTGATGGTTGGTTATATAAGTAAAAATAAATAAAATATCACCTTAATGTTCTCCATTAGAAATTTTAATCAAGATAGATGAATTTTAAAAATACCATATTAAAAAAAATTATTTCAATTAAAAAATACAACAGTATACACTTCAAAAAACATGTTCCATTTTAAATATCAATTAAGGTAGCAAGAAATGAGAAACAGAATGTGGTTAACACGCCATATGATGTTACCATAGACTCCAAAAGGAATATATTGGTCATAGGAAGCAATAAATATGATTTATAATAATTTCAGAGAGCTTGTTCTAAGGAGATTGTTATTTTCAAGAAATGAATAACTTGAAATTCTGGCTACAAAGAGGTGTTTAGATAGGAAGTAGGTTACAACCAACTTAGGGGGCTTTTGTTTGATATTCTCAATTCAGACACATGTATCAGATGTGCTCACATTTTATAAAAATCATTTAAAGCATAAGAAATGAAAAATTGTAGTAAGGAACATTAGAGATAGTATTAGAAATCTATAAATAAATAAAAAATGGGATAAATACCTGTTCCATAGCTTCACCACTTCTTATTATGCTCACCCCACAATTACCACGTTCATACTTCAACCCATTGTAGGATGCCCCAGTAGGAGTGGTAATAGTGCACTTAGTAAAGGGCAATTGATTTAAACTCTCTTCAATGACTAAACGAATCTGTTAAATTACAATAAATTAAATAACTCATATTTCAGGATAACATAATGTAAACTGCTAGAAAAAAAAAATTTTAATTTAACTTACAAGTCGATCAGCATAAAATTTGAAATCACTTCGTGTAGTATTCCTGGAAGAAAGCAACATTTAAAACATTTAATTTTTAATTAGAAATTAAAATCTTAAAAATTAACAAAAAGAAAACATCAATATGCATGGGAGAATGTGATTATTTACCTGTCACGAAGTATAGTCTGTAGCTCTCTTACTTGATTATTGGATGGTAAAATTTTCAATTTAGGTCCGTATTCTTCTAAAAGATCACCTTTGATATCTAGGGAAATGGACTTTTTGGTCTGGGGGCAATCACCAGCACCAATTTCAGTGTCGTTAAGCATACTTCTTTGGTTTTGAGTATTCACCAATAAAATCAATTCAATCTGTAAAATTAAATCTAAATCACAGAACTAAATATTGGACAAAGAAAACTTTTACTCAACTTGACATGGTCTCGTGGTTGGGAGTTACCTTCCCTTGTCATCAATCGTTATAACCTTCCCTATCAGATGATTTCCATTTCTGCCAAAATATGGCAGCTATCATCGTCAGGAGGGATTGTATAAACAAAAATTGTGCTATTTGGTTAAATTATTACCTCAAAAAAGGTGTAGATAGTCGTATTTGCTGTACTTTATTGGGATGGGATTTTTCAAATAGAATAGAAAATAGAAATTTCCACGTATCAAGGAAACTCCGTTGGACAACTTTCAAGGTAAATCTATGACTTCGTAATTTTAATTTTCCTTTATTTCAGTGTCTAGATTTAAGATCGCTTTTCAGAATGGGAAGAACTGCTAGACAAAGAAAAAGGAAGAAAGTGAACGATTCACCTTGTTGCAGCGAAGACTATCAGTCTTTTCAAAAATGGATGTTATTTCATGGATGGAAACAAGTTCTAAAATTGAAATTTAAAAACTTTCCTGAAACAGGTCGTGGCTTAATGGCAATGCAACAAATTAACTGTGGGGATTCTATTGTTAAAATTCCTTATAACTTGTTAGTTACTGGTGAGACTGTGTCCCATTCTCAAATTGGTAAGGTATTTATAACTGCTGGCATTAAAATACCTCTCCACTTAGTTTTAACAGCTTTCATATTGCATGAAAAGCATCTTGGCTCATCTTCACTTTGGAAAGAATATATATCCTTATTCCCCACATCATTTTCTTCCCCTTTATTCTTGTCTGAAGAAGAATTATCTTCATTTCTTGACTTTATATGCAATAAATCAATGAAAACAAAAGAGTTTGTAAAAGATAAATTCCACACATTAATGTCTGTTCTTGGTTCATCAGTTTGTGTTCATTGTAATAAACTCTTTTCAACTCTCTTTTCCTTTGATAATTTTTTGTGGGCTTGGTTTTCTGTGAACTCAAGGGTCATTTATGTCTCTCCTTCTGATAATAAGCCTCATTCAATTCCACTATCAGATGAGAATTCATATGCTTTGGCTCCCTACCTTGATATGTTAAATCATTCCAATAGTTCAAAAGTTATTCCCTCATTTAATTTAGAAAATGGTTTTGAATTAAAAACTCTTACACCTGTTAAAAAATATGAACAAGTCTTCATTCATTATGGAAGCCACGATAATTTAAAACTTTTCATTGATTATGGATTTATTCTCCCAGATAATGAACATGATATTTTCCCATTAAGCTTTAAAGATGTATTTGAGTCCATGGATAATTTTTTATTTGCTGAAAAACATTTAAAATTCCTTCAAACAAATGCCCCACAGTTGTGTAAAGATCTCTTTTGTTCCTCTGAAGGTTTGTCATGGAATTGTAAAGTTTTAATTTATTGCTTATCACAACCACAAGATGTTAATTTTAAATTTGTATACAAAAGCATTTATGATAATTCCTTTGAACATAATTGCTCTTCTATAAATATCATTGGAAAATTAATAATCAAAAGGAAAATGGAAGAAATTCACAAATCAATGGAAAAAATAAAAGACATTAAGAACAATCCTGTGTTATATATTGGATATGACTTGTTAAAGAATTATTTATTACTTTTAGAAAAATGCATTTGTGTAATTGCTTAATTATATTGTACTTGAGATAATTTTTCTATTTCACTGTGTAAAATATGTCAATGTCATGTTTTTTTTCTATCTTTCTAATGTTAAAGGAAACAACCCTTTTATAAGCCTGTGAAGCTCTATTAAGCTGGATTTTATCTAAATGGACAATAAATAAATCGTCATTTACTATGATTCTTAATTGAAAACACATATAAGTTATGACCTGAATATTTTGGGAGCTATAGGCAATTTGTTTTTAAAAAATCTTTCAATTTAAATTTGTTTTTAAAATTTCATGTTTTTTTTAGAAATGATAAAAGAGTTTAGAAAATTGTTATTTTTTTAAAGCATTTCTCTTTTCTTCTTTCTTTAAAATGTCAAGGGTTTTCTTTTTGAAGTAATCATCTCATTTGATTTTATTTAANTTTTTGTAAATTATAGAGAATTTATTCTAATTTTTGTAAATTGTAATAGGGTTTCTTTTTAGTATATTTCTTTTATAATAGAGGAAACTGCTTATTGTCTGCCTTGTGACTAAAACAAAACTATACTTGGCTTTTTTTTTTTAAATTTTCTTCCTATTGTGCTGTTTTTTGAATGTGTTACTTCTTTCATTTTAACCTATGTTTTTTAACTATTATGATTTTTTCCTGTATTTTTTTATTAAAAATTTTCCATTGAGAAGTAATATTTAATCCTCATCCCATTATCTACCAGTCAATAAACTGTGATAGATAATCCCAAACCTCTCTTATACTATACAATTTTCTATCACTGAAAATAAAGGAAGACTTCATACTGAAACCGATTTTTTGGTCTGTGAATAATTATTGTTACTAGGAGCTCTAAGTATAAGAAAAAACTTATTTAAATTCACATAAATCTATAGAACTTTCTAAATTATTGTATTTTTGTTTATTATTATAAATTCCCATGCTTTAGAGACTATTTCCTAGGATCAGTGACTTCATAACTACTATATACTTCTATTTATCATTATTTTATAGAGTGGTACTTTGTCTCATAAATGAAGGTCAGTTTTGAAAAATTTACTTTTTAAATGTTTCAGCCTCCTGGCCATTTTAGAAACTAATTTTTTTTAAATTTATAATGTATAGTATCATAATACACATAATGTACAATCCACATTAGGGCTATCTTAAAGCTTAAAAAAATGCTGTACAAATTTTAAAAATAAATAACATAATTAATGAACATTAAGATCCAAGAATCAATTAATTAATTACTCAGGAAGTTATGATTTAATAAATTTGTGTTTTGTCAGCTGGATTAAATATTATAGAGTGGCCCTCTTGACTGTTAATCTAACACTCTTAATGGATTTGCATGCCTTTGTTGCCCTTATTACTTATCATTAACTACCCTCCTCCCCTACCTCCCCTTTAAAATATAAAAAAAACTAAAGAACTAAGTGAAAGCATTCTGCAGATTATATTATATTGTAGGCAAAACTTGCAGCAAAAATTGTGATTGTAGACTCTCATCCTTAATAGATAGTGGACCAATTAGTCATGACACAGTACCATCAAGTACCAAAAATCACATAGGCCTTGGAACTATTGCTATTCTTTTAGGCCCCATTGTAAGGGATATCATGTATGAGAGTTTTATTATTTCTTAATAACATTTCTGTTGATATTTGATCTGCCGTGAACAAACCCTTGACTAAATATAAGTTTTTGGTGCAAAAATTCTCATCCCCCATCCCTATCTTTATTTTGTTTTTGATAACATTTCACATATTTTCACAAGTTTAAAAACTTTATATATATTCTGTTCTTGGTTCATCAGTTTGTNACACACACACACACACACATATATATATATATATATCCTTCCTTCTTTTGGAACACCTGCTACTTCTCTTAACACAGGTAAGGATTACAATTTATTTTTCATAAATTAAACTATGATATCAATTAGTGTTACCAAATAACAGCAATTCTTTGTATTTTTCTTATATTTTAATTATGGAGTGCTTTTTTAATCATTGATTCTATCTTTGGAGCCTAGTCACCTTTTTATGAGTGTCCCTACCTTGGCGGCTCTAAGTGCACCTAGCTCTCAGCTATTATGAAAAGTATGGAGGTTATTTGTTATTTTACAACCCTAATTGTCAACAGAGTTGCTACCAGCACAAATAAAAAAATATAATGTCAATCAAATTTTATCTTTCCTCGCATTACTGTTGTCTCACCACTTGATGATTTCTATCACTTATTATTTTTTTTTTTTATTGAAGTATTTTGCCTTCTTGTTCCTTACTTTTTTTCTTTTTTTTTTTTAGATTTGATTAAGTGAATCAGAATGTAAGCTCATTATCAATAAATGAGACCTTATTTACAGGTCTCAATTTTTTTTATTTTTTTCAATATGTTCAATAAAAATATTCCCCCTCTCTCAAAATTTTGCTGATTCAGGTTTCTTGCCACTTATTACAACATGCAGAGTGCTTTCAAGGCCTCTGCCTCATCATCACCACCCTGTTGAAAATTGATTGGCAAATAACATATAAACATTAATAGAATATTAAAACATTAATAAATTACTAGTTCAGAATATTTTGGGGTTCGGTCTAGGTCAATCCAAAAAAAAAAAAACAATTTTAGAAAAGTGTATTTTTATTATACTTTATTATGTTAAGGCTGCCGAAATTTCAGTTTATATTATATATGGCTTACAAGCCATCTTCAGGATTATCATGAAGGCGAGAGGGAATGTGTTATCATTTAGATCAAATGTTCATTAATAATAAATTACTTAACAGAATAAAATTTCTAACAAAACTAAGGTCAAAAATATATTATTTACTATAAAAACTACATTAATTTAGTGTCCCTTTATTTAAAATGTATAGTCTTTTTGATCAAATTAGAATTAAACTATGAAGTGCTACATATGTACTGTGAATTTTTTAAAATCTAATAGTCCTTAAAAACATATTTTTAAATCTTAGAGTGGTGAAGTGTTGAGGTGAAAAAAAGGATGTGCACTAATGCTGGTTTGCGTCTCATAAGGTTGATTACCAAGTTGCCTACCGAAGGTTCAACCAGCAGTGAAGGAAATAGCCATAGTAGGCAAAATCATGAATACTGGCAGAGCTGTATGTAGAAGAATTGATAGCACCGTTAGGTTGAACAAGATCAAGGAAATATGGGGGGTCCCCAAGTTACTGAGCCTTCCACAAGAGAAACATTGTACTAGTCATCAGTGACGATGAATGGAAAGTGCAATATGAGGTCTTGTTAAAGAAAGACAGAGGGTCTTCTTTGGTTTCTTTTCGGCATATTTCTCATCTTCAGAACTCTTGACTTGTTCTAGTGGAGAATGAGGAGGTACTACGAATGATCAGGAGAGCAAAAAGTGGTAAGGCTACAGGCCCCAAAGAGATCATGATAGAGCAGGAAGTAGAAAAATTGTAGAGGTCCTGACAAGTCTGGTGAACATTTTCCTGCAAAAAGAGGAGCTACCTATGGAAATGAAAACTGGGCACACTAGTTCCATTTTTAGGAAAGGAGAAAGGAAAGTTTGTGGAAACTATAGGGGAATTTGTGTGCAAGCTTGTGGGCCAAAAAATAAAAAAAACATTTTTGGCTATCTACTCAAGGACAGGCTTGAACAGGAACTTGTTTACCCGGAAGAACAGGCAGGTTTACAGCTGGTAGGTCTTCCATCCATGAAGAGATGGCAGAGAGAGGTCTCCAGGAGGGTGGCTGAGCTGACAAAGGCCTGGAGCTCGGCTTTGACTCAACAAGACAACCCTTAGTTGGAAGGCCTGAAAACTAAAAATAAATCTTAAATATTGTAGAAAACAACTGTAATAAAATTTCTAATTTAACATAATTAAAAACTCATTCTATTTCTGTAGAGAAAATGACCAGGATTCAGACAATGAGTTTTAAATAAAAACACATTTGAGAACTAAAATGTTTTAATATTTAATTACCTTAAGTTCTAATCTTATATTTCAATTTATGTGGCAAAAAATAAATGTTTAAAAAAGAACAATATATTAATGTTTATATATTAATTTGTCTAAAAATATTGATGATGAGCAGTGAGCTCGAAAACACTGCATGTTATAATAGTCATTGACAGTGGAGGTCCTTATCTTTTCATTTCACTTATCTAAAATATATACAGTCAACCAAAGGATATACAGGGCATACTGCATTAGGTTAAATAGATCTCAGTCATTGATAAAATTTCATTATCTACACCTTCATATTGCTCATGTATCTTTGAATTGATACTATTGATGATTTCTGTTCTCAAGGAATTTTAGTCAACCTGTATAATTAAAAAGCTGTTTTGACTGTAATTAGTATTAATAACTTTTAAGTAAAGTAAAAACTTAAGTGAGTAGTTTGGTATTCATACATGGGTTTTATATTTTGTCTTAGGGTATGAATTAAACTTTAAATTAATCTTTTATCATTGAAAAAGAGGACTGATTAATTGAGGTTGTAATTAAGTTATTAGAAGATACTAGTGAAATTGGAAGGACTGGTTGTAGAAATCAGTGTACTTTCTATCAAATTCTTTCTCTGGTCTTTTAACAAGTTTCAGCTCTGAAAGGATGTTTTCTTTCTTAATAAAGACATTCCTTTGAACAATTATAGTACAGAAATTTCCAATGCACAAGGACAAAATACAGTTTATTTTTTCATTTCAAAATAAAACATTACTTTGTTAAATAATGTATATTTAAAAAAAGATTAAAACTTCAAGGCAGATTGATAAAAAAAAAAAAAAAAAAAAAAATCTAGAAAATATTTTTTAAAAACAAGAATTCTAATAAATATTAAAAATGGAGTAAAAAAAAAATTCTTAAGATTATTATCTCAGTTTGATATATCTCTCTCTCCTTTAGTTGAAGCATACATTTATGTTCTTTTAGACTTGTTTCCTTTTATTATAATCATTATAAATTTTAGACTAGGACGAATAAACATCTGTTTTATATAATATAAATTTGAAGTGTGCTTGTTTGTGTCTAAATATAATTTTTAAAAATGTACTTTGTTTATGAAAGCAAAGCTGAATTTACTTAAAGGAAATTGATCCAATATTATCCTGATATTTGTTTCATGTAAGGGAATATTTCCATCTTGAAATATGGAATAATAAATAAAATAAGTAAATTGTTTTGAATTATTTCTGTAACTTAAATTTTGTCAGACTTAGTTATTAAAACATAAAATGTGATAAATCATTCCTGGGGAATTCAGCAACATTGACTGGATAGGAGGAAGCATTCTAAATGATAATATCTGGTCGTTCACTTTGGTCACATTCTTTTTTATAGACTCCCTCTACTGTCAACCAGAAATATGTGCTTGAAGGGAGAGGTCGCAGCCCTTGGAGAGGCTACAAGTCTAAAGAACCAGTGGATGGGTCAAAGCTTCCATCCACCCAGAGTAAAAGGAGCTGTTTCCACCCTGGCTCTTCATTCTCTAAGGAAAATCTGGGGAAGCTGAATGTAGATGCTAAGCCTGTATCATCTGCTGATATGATCAATGCTATGCTGTCCTATATATGGCCCAAGGTTCGTATTATTTCTAAGTGGATATTCAATTTCAAAATTTTAATTTGTGAGTTTAAGCAAATTTAGTTATTTAAATATTATTTTGATACTTTTTTGTTGGTGTTTTAAGATATAATTTGACCTTCAAATAGCAAACTGGAAAATCTTGGTTTATTAAATGAAAATGTAGACTATGCAAATGAAAAAAAATCTAAACTGATTGATTTACATTGAAACCATGATTCTGTTCATTCACAAACTTTTCTTTTTGAGTGTGTATTAGCTTATAAATTGTTATACCACTAATATTTTAATTGCCAATAATGTAATTATATATTAATCAGAAAAATCCAACCATTAAAAATAGGGTTTCAATTCTAACATCAATTTTAAACTAAAATGTTAATAATTCCTGTTTTCGATAAACTGTATTTATATTACCATGAAGAGTAGTTCTTTGATTGTAATAAAATCACTTATCATAAGAGAATAAATCTCAAATTAATCAGTGAATAAAGAGAAAAAGGAATGGTAACTTCTAGAGTATTAAAGTAAACTTTAGTGTTAAACAAAATACTCACTTTTATAATATAATATATATATTATATATANAGTTTATTGAAAATTAATGATTTTCTTAAACCCCACTTCAGTAAAAGTATTTAGTTTCAAAATATTAATTTAGTTGTGGTGTATCATCCTGTGTAAATTTTAAACATTTAATGCGAGGGAATAGAATAAAAAATCTATCTGTCCCAGCCAAGACTCGAACCTGGATCTCCTGCTTTCCAGGCCAGTATGCAATCCACTGCACCACCGGGACAAGCTAGATAACTCATTCAATTCTCAACACACTAGCAAGAGTCTAAATTACGAGAAAGACGAATACATCGTCTTATGCTCAAAGGAGGTGACATTGTCTAGCTATTTATCGACTCTTCATTATTTACTTTTTATTTTCATTTATAAATATAAAGCTGTTGTAGGCCAGAGTCTTAAGTCACTAATGTCAACTAGAAAAAATTAGGAAAATATATATATATTTNGAATCCTCAGTACTTTCCCCAGCCGTTCTCGACGTTCCTTATATATATTAAGATATAGATTCTGGCCTGAGATGGCAACCAGTGCACTTCGGCTCCTTACTAAATCGTTACTTTAAAGGTTCAACGTGAGAAATTTCTCTTGATTTTTTGCACAGAGTTGAATTAACCTAGTGATCCTCACAAGTTTTTGAATTTTGTGTAAGACGTCTTACAGCTCTTCAATCAACACCGGGAGTCAGGGGTAACGGAATGAGCGGGCTTATCAGAGGTTGCAACTTATCAGTAAGTAATCTGCTAATTATTATCCCTTCTCCATAGCTCTCCCCTCTGCCTATTAGACTTGCCCAGCCTACTTCCTATCTTGTCAGCTGTTTATCTGAGCTTTTTAAAATAAATAAACTATGGTGCAGTGTTCGGTGCGTAAACACGCTATTAATAGGGATGACAAGAGCTCTCTAGCCTATATCACCTGAAAACTAATTTACCACAGTAGGTATGGTGGTATTGACGACACATATTTTGAGCCTCAGAGGACACAAAAAAAACGGCTGGAATTGGGAGAAATGTGAAAAAGCTAGGAAGACCTCGTCAGCTAGATCTACCTAGGAGGGTGATCTATTTACTTACATTCTGGAGGCGAAGAGGACTCTTTCAAGTAAGATAAATGAGATATAAAGTGGCATTGCTAATAAGCTGAGTTTAAAGACTCTTAATAAAAGCTATGGCGCTGCTTTTGAAAATGCCAAGCTTCTTAAAGGTATAAAGGACAGATTAGAAACCCAGACAAAAGTTTTTGAGCAACTATCGCTTGAAAACAAGACATTGAAGTCAAGGGTGACAGAACTGGAGGTGAGTCTGAATCTCGCCCAACTGAAATTACTCTCCAGATCTATCGAAATTCAAGGGGTACCGGTGCCACCTGGTGAAACTCCTGCTAGTCTTGTGATGAGTATAGGCGCTAGTCTGGGTCTAATGATCGCTCCAGAAGATTTTGATATAGTGCAGCTGCATTCCCAGCGAAAGTATGATTCTAGACCACCGGTTATCATAGCAAAATTCATTCAGCAATCTAAGAGGGAGGAAGTTGTAAGATTGAGAAGAGTGAAGAGGGACCTGACAACCAGGCATATTGGCTGGGAGGAGAATGATTCCCATCCCATTTACCTGAGAGTATGAGCTCCATGAATAAGCGTCTCTACTACTTGCCACATCAGAGGAAGAAGGAGGCAAGCTAAAATATGTGTGGTTCTCTGGTGGCCGGGTCAAAAGTCGACAAGATGACAGCCGGCCTGTGGTAGTTATCAATATTCGGAAAGACCTGGATATGTTTGGATGACCATAGGCTGTCTGGCGACCTGAAGGGATTTATGACAGGGGACCGGCAAGCATTGGGCGAATTTCCTTTCTCCATATAACCTATAACCATGTAATATTTTCTATGTTAATTATATTTAATCTTTCAGTAATCATATTTATTATTGTTTCATTTTTTCTCCTAAGTAAGCTTTATTTTGCATCTGTAATTGTTTGTTATTTATCTATTATCGTATTGTTATTATTTTTATGTTTTTATTCTTCGAGAAGTTTTTCATTAATCGTTCTCTGTTAAAGTTTTACTTCAGTTCTGGTAGCATCCCTGTCCTTTCCTTTCTCCTTTGCCCCTTCAAAGTCATCCATAATGAATAATGTACTAACTGATGTTTAGACATGATTGTCACGTCAATGACCGATTCCTTTCTGCTCACTTCGATAAATTTCAATAATGGTTCAATAGAAACTTTTTTCATGCCATTTCCGTTTGCAAAACCTGGCTTAAACCTTCTAGAATAGAAGAGAGAATCTCTTCAGCCATATCCCTCCCTGATCGTACACTCTTCTGCCACAACCGTGCTGATCGAACAGGTGGCGGGGTTGGGCTTTATGTGCACAAGAGTATGAAAGTTCACATTCTAGCTACCTCCTCCTCTCCCAACCCTCGTGTAGAATTGGCCATAATTCCCTCCTTTATGCTATGGTTGGTAAACCCCAGGAGGACGGTAGTCCTCCTAATGCTCCTTTTGATAGATTGCATCCTGTATGATATTGTTTCCCTTTTATCCTAATATATTTATCTCTGACGATTTAAATTCCAACTTTCATACCCTTCCTCTCAACAAGTTGTATCCTGAGAACCTTTTTAACTCCCTTAACCTTTTCATTGTTCCCTTTGAACCCACCCACACAAACTGTTGACACTTGGCTGGACCTATATATAATTGACTCAAGAAATAATCTTTTATCTTTTTCACAACATCCTATCTCATTTATTTCTCATATGATTTAATTCTCATATTCTATAATGTATATACTCCTACCTTTCAACCAAGATCAGCATCCTTCTGTAAGTTTGACAGCATTACCTTTGAGAATCTTGAAGCAGACCTTGATTGCTTGACTGGAGCCCGATTTTTTCCTCTCCTTCGATCGATCAAAAGATAGTAATCTTGTTTCCATCTTCAATACCCATGCTCCTTTGAAAACCTGTCAATTTTACTGCCCCCTGCACTCTGGTTGAGCAATAAAGTGCAAGATCTCAGGAGAAGACGGGAGGCTGCCCAGAGGCGGGCTAGACATAAGGTCACCCCCCCCCCAAAGAACTCAGTCTTTCATAATTTCTGGAAACAAGCAATATTAAACCTTTAAACAAAATTCCCAATCCCTCTTTCTTCAATGATTTCCGTCCATATCTATTCTCCCTATCCATGCAAAACCCTTAGAAAAGTTGGTACAGAAACAAATGTCCTCTTTCTTAGAAAATGCAATTCTCCTAGATTCTTTCCAATCCAGTTTTCTCTCCTAAGAATAACCTCTGATATCCAAGCTTCAATTGATCAAAGAAAAATCTTAGTCCTTCTTGATTTCTCATAAGCCTTTGATACAATTGATCACTCCCATCTACTTTCTAAACATAAACACCTTTCCTTCTCCAACAATTCCCTTTTTTGGTTTCATTCATTCTTGCCAGGCCGATCTCAAGTTGTTTCTCTCCCTGAAGCCCCTTTATCTTTCCCTCTTCCTATAACATCTGGGGTCCCGCAGGGCTCTAGCATCTCTGCCACCCTGTTCTCTGCCTACCTCTGACCTCAACCTTTCCATTAAACACTGTTCCTATCATATTTACGCAGATGATACCCAACTTTAACTGTCCTTCCCTTCAGAAAAATTACAAACTGCCATTCAAAAATCCAAGAAGAAATCATCCAATATGTTCCTGGGCTTTGACAAACAAGCTTTCTCTGAATGTCAAAAAATCACAAGGCTATTGATTTTGGGTCTAGATCCTTGCTTACCTCACTCCCTCCTATTCCTTCCCTCACAATTAATCAGCGCCAAATTTCCTTTCATTCCTTAGTCAAATACCCTGGCATTATCCTAGACCAAACCCTTTCATGGAAACCTCTCTTCAACAATATTGCCACTCTAGTCATCTCCTGCCCAGTAAAATTCGTAGTCTCCTTGTGCCCTCACTCATATTCCCCCATTTTGACTATGGTTGCACTGTTCATGGGGGCCTCATCGGAGAACTAGAAGATAGGCCTAAGCTTCTGCTAAACTTTTTCATCAGATTTGTCTTTGTTTCTCCAAAGAGTGCCCATGTTACAAACCTGTACTCCAAGTCGGGATGATTAAACCCATCTTTCCGTAGGCAATATTTCCTTGGTTCTCTCCTCTATCAAGCCATATCCCTTTCCCTTCCCTACCTCTATGATCTTTTAACTTACGAATCCTCAGTACTTTCCCCAGCCGTTCTCGACGTTCCTACCTTTATCCTCCTCCTTACAAATCCGCTGCATTTAGTCACTCCTTCCTCATCAGATCCTCCAGTCTCTAGAACTCGATTCCTCTAAATATTCGTTGCTTCTCCTTGCTCGCATCCTTCAAATCCCAGCTATTTCAACATCTGGGAAATATTATGTTCACTAATTATATACATATATGAATATTATGTTTACTAATTATATATATATATANATGTGTATATATATATATATATATATATATATATATATATAATATTAATAATTAGTGAACATAATATTTGGTGAAATCTTTCACAACAATCCTAATATCTACTTTTATGACTCCAATAATCTGATATAAGAGAAACCAAAAATATGGACTATACAAAAATTTCATGCAGTTCTTATTTTTAAAGATTGGTAAAAGTGCTGGGTTAGCCTAAATGATCCATCCATTCAGGTCTCTCAATATTGGTACTGCAGGTTTGAGTTCGCCCTAGGTAAGCATTTATCGAGAAATAACAGCTTGCCAGAACCATGAAATTAGAGATAAGGGTGGTTATTTATATAGGTAGCCCCTCTCTTGATGGCCCTCAGGGGTTGAAAATGAGATTAAATATAAAAGAAGGATTGGTAAATTAAAAATTAAAATTAATTGTAAAAAGTCTAATGATATCAACTTAATTTTGAATACCTTATAGGTTTCATCTTTTCTTATAAAATGATCAAGAGATTATGGAATAAAAATAGACTTGTATCATGAAGAGAGGATTGTCAGGAATTTGGTCTTAGTAGTTGAAGAATTAAAAACTGATTTTTAACCAAAAAGTTTTTTTTTAGCCAATATTTAGGCCTGAATTTCATGATGTAGATACTGTTGAGCAGGAGTCTCCCTATCTCTCCCCATCACCCTACTTGCCGTGATAAAGGCTTGAAATTCAGGCAGAAACGTTGGCTAAAATAAAAACTTTATGTTAAATTCAGTTTTTAATTCTTCAACTACCAAGACTGAATTCCTGACAATCATCTCATTAAAAAACTTGAATATCGACAAATTTACTTACCTCCTAGACTTGAATTATTTTATGAATTAAGCCTTCTCCAAAAACTAAGAAAGTTTTACTTATCTGATGAAAAAAATTTAATATTTAATCATTTGTTAGAAAATTATTGGTTTCCTGTTTTCTCATGTTCCATCATAAAGTTCTTGAATGATTTGTGATTGGTTTTTTTTTTTTTTTCTGTAGGATGATTTTATGATTCGTGGACGTGTCTGCTTAGCTGTTGGACTCTTGGTTGGTGCTAAAGTCCTCAATGTCTCCGTACCTTTTCTCTTTAAATATGCCATTGATGACCTGAATAACTACCATAATTTGCTAAGTATGGCCAGTGCTCCTGAAGCCATTGCCTCCAGTGCCACAGCCATTCTCATTGGGTGTAAGTGTCTATTTAGATTATGTAATTTGTAACAAAGAATACAATATTTAAATTGTCAAAATAATTTACAGAAGTACACTAATTATTATTAATTGAACTAATAATTTTAGCTTGGCATATGTACTCATATTAAAAGTATATTTTTTATAATTTTCTTAAAAAATCATAAATTAAATTTTAAACAAATTTTTCAGTATGTGACTATTCAGTGCTACTATTGCTGACATGCTATGATCTGATTTTCAAGAATACAATATTTCTCTGAAACATACAGTAATCTTCACTGTTGTCAGGATTTATCAGTTCTTTAGTTCTCAGTTATAATAAATTGTATAGACAGAATCTAATTATCCAAATGAATTTTTGACTTTTGTCAGCTGTTACTGTTGGAATCCTACTTCGCAGAATTTGCTGTAGGAAATTTAAATGAGAGGTTTTGTAAGCATTGCCAAGTGAAATGAATAACAATTTTCTTAAGATATTTTGATTATGTGAAAGAGAGATTACCAATGTAGTCAATATGATCAAGGTTTTCAGGGAATAAAGAATGATAAGATTGCAGACAGTGACTTATCAACACAATGCATTAAAGAGGGCGATGATGAAAAGGGGGAAGTTGAAAATGTAGGTTCTTTACATCAGCTTTAAAATATAAAGAGCAGAACTATAATATGATGCTGTCCGTTAATTGTCCAAATAATAATTTACTACGAAAAACGAAGCAGATAACTCATTAATACTCCTAGGGACCTAGATGATTTAGAAACAAATGGAGTAGGCTACTCAATGTACTAGAACTCACTCGCTGCAAAAATATGCTACCTTTCAAAAAATTACTTATAAGACTGAGCCCAGTCATGAAGATTTGTTCCAGGTGGCAACTTGTCCCCTCTCCCCTTCATGATAGCCCTGAGGATGGCTTACAATGTAAGCCAAAATGTCAGCAGATAATAAAAAAAATACGTATTTTTAAAATTGTATTTTATTTGGATCAACCTTGACCTAACCCAAACAAATTCTCTACTTATAATCTCTTAGGTCAATAACTCTCCATTTGAACTTTAATGTGCCTTTCCTACCACTGATTTATGTCTCCAGACTGTAAAATTTGTTTTTTAATATCTCAGTTATTTGGAATTATTTTACTCTGCTTAATGTTAGTCAAAAATGTTGTACAATAGATTATTGATGCAATAGCTTTAAACGAAATCCCCTTTCTAATTTGTAACCATAATTTTTTCCCCCTTTCTTTGATACTTGACTCTATCAGCTAATAATTTAATTGAAATGAAAATTAATTTGATTATAATTTTAACTTGTATTTAAGAAGTAACTTAAATTCAGTCGATTTCCTCAATATTGGTTTATAAATGTGAAATATTGCTCTTCAACCTAAGTTTCTAAAATTATGCTTAGTTATGCTTTTTATAACTGTTTGAGATTAAATAATTATTCTTATAGCTTGAAAAATTTATTTCAATGCCTAAATAAAACATCATTTGTCTTCCCTTATGGAAGCCCAAGTTTACCTATTATATCAGATGTAAGTACTAATATTGCTGAAAAAGCATTGTAATCTGAAATGTAATGTGACTTGGAAAAAATTATCTATGATAAAATTGTCTTCAAAGCGATAAAAAAAGAAAAGCATTAATAAAGTTGCTCCTTTTAGTGCTTGAGTAATTTTTTTGCTAAATAAACAATCTTTGAGTGATTTTGAATGATATTGTTGATTATGGAGATTGATTTATGAGGTTGGGTTCATAAGTTCATTTAAAAAGAATATAATTTTCTTTTTAAGAAACAAAACTTTTTTTTTTTTTAATTTTACTGACTTTTAATGAAAGCCGAAAATCCAACAATTATTTTGAAAAGTACATATTTTAAATTTTTGTTTTTTTAACGGATCAGTTATTCTGCAAAAAAAATGTTTTTTTTGTTTTTAGTCTTATGTCCATTATTTCTTCCTCAAAAATAAGGTTTTTTTAAATTCAAAATGTTTCATGGTATTAAACTATGTTAGTGGGGGTTCATTAACTTAAAATTTAAAATTTGTAAATTACTTAATTTTTCTTTTAATGTAAAAAAAATATACTGTTGTGAAGTAATTAGTGACATTTTTTTAAAAGGTCTTTTAAATAGTAAAAAAAATTGATTCATATTTTCTACTAATTAATTCTATTAATTTTTCATTTACTAATCAGTTTCAATCTCAACTATTTATTGAATGTCATGATAATTGAAATTTATTGAAATGCTTGAACAGCTATCACATCAGCAGATAGATACTTAGCCAGTAATTGTGCCTTCTACTAGTGACTTGATATACTAATATGTATAAGTTACTTGTAGGATTTATTTTAATTTGTGTTTTAAATGAGTACAACTGAGATTGATTTTATCATTTGATTATTACTCTGGCTTAAGGTATATCGCTTATACTTCATTAAAATCTATTTTCTTATTTAAATTTTTTAGATCTTACCAACTTTTATGTAATAAAATATTATTCAACTTAAATAATTTGTAGAGAAATAACTTTTAAACAGTGATTTTGTGCAGATGGCATTGCCAGGGCAGGTGCTGCTGGCTTCAATGAATTGAGGAACGCTGTCTTTGCTAAAGTTGCACAACATTCTATAAGAAAAATTGCAAAAAATGTTTTCAAGCATTTACACAATCAAGACTTAGCCTTCCATCTCTCCAGGCAAACTGGTGCTCTTTCTAAGGTTTTGATTATTTTAATTACTAATTACTTAATATGATATAAACTTAATGAGTTTCAAAATTTTAATTTATTTATTTTTCAATTTTTAACAACAAATAAAAGATAATTTTCAGATGGGACAAACGGATTGTTTTTTGTTTTTTTAAATTATTATACCTAATGTGTTAATTTTCAAAATACATTCTTCTATGGTAATGGGGATGTGAATATAACTACATTATAATATTTTATAGTTGATTATATCCTGATTGATTGATTTTATATTACTAAATAAATTTCCCATTATTGAGGTCGTTCTTATGAATCAACCTTTCCTGGTAAATACGACAAAACTAAATACCTTTAAAATTTGCTTACTCATTATTTCTGCAAAACATACAAAAATAAATTTTTATAGTTCATCTGACTATCTCATTAATGGACTCTTCTATGCATCCTACGGTTGTCATTACAAATTTTTATTATATTTAATAATAAGAGCATGGAAATCAAGATCAATTTGTTAAAAAAATAATAAATAAATAAAAACACTTCCAATTTAGATTTTATAAATCAAGATCTTCAAAAGTGAAACATTGATTACAATGTCATTATTTTCACTATTAAGAGCTAATCTATTAGATTGGGAATTATATGTATAACCTCCTAATTAAAAGTTAAAAATCCCAAAATTACTATAAAATGAAATGCAATAAAATTCAAATACTGTCATAGTAATCCTAGAGCCTCACTTGTTCAGTGATATTATATAATACATATATATATATATTGAGCAGGAAGCAGGAGTTCAGAGAAGGTTGATTTTAAAATACTAGTGAAGAATTATATCTTGGTCAACAAAGAGTGCATTGAGGGAAGACGACTAAATCTGACCTATATATATATATATATATATACATTGCATGCAGATGAAGTTATCTGCAATAATTTCACATAGGTGGCTAAATCTTTTGTGACTGAGTCCAACACGAATGCTAAGTCACAAAAATGCCTGAGAGAAGGCAGAATTCACTGACCCCATCACTCTACTAGAAATATCAGCCGCCCACAAAACAAATACTGAAGATGACAAATCATTGTCCAGAATTAAATTTTATACTTATCAATATATGATGACAAGAAAAACCTTGTTGTATAGAGATTTACCCTTTACATTCCTCTAATCCCACCAAGCTGACCAGGGAAAAATTATAAAAGCTTGGGTTTCAAGTTTGTAGTATACTTTAACATTTCATCAAAATACCTCTTCCCCTCATTTTTATAAACCTAAAACCATCACCCAGCAACAGTAATGTATTCTACTAACACTTTTACAAACTAAAATTAAAGTAAATTAGACCTCGAAAAATAAGACCTACCACAGTGCATGAGATGTCAAGGCTTCAGGCACACTCACAAATTATGTCTGATGAAGCCTGCATGTGTGAAGTGTGATGGCCCACACTTAATCCATGAAAGTGGCAAAACCCGGACATGTGGACAACATGTGCAAATTTTCACCTCCCTCTCCCAGTCAACAATCGGAGTTGCACTGTCCTTTAAGAATTATTGGGACGAGAGATCCAGGTCTAGGAGTGGTCACACTCAACTTATTCCACCCAGCTGCCAGGACCCCGACCTTAAAGAACACCACTCAAGCAGTCAGGTAGCCAGACACCAGCTGGTTTTTCCTTCTTCATCAAACCATGACAAACTCAGACTAAATATAACACTAAAATGAAGGACAATGAACTGATTCCACCCTCTCCTCTTCATAAGATCACACTTTCCACTGCTGTCACTCTACCATGCATTCCTAGTCATATAACTATTCTATTCCTCTCAAGACAACCATCACTAATTCTAATCAACTTCTTCAACTCTAAACCCTTAACCTTCTTGCCCAAATCTTACAAAATATCTATAATTTCCTGCCTACCTCCCACGGCTTCTACACTGAAACAATTTACACTATTACTAAGGATAAAAATATTGATGTAACATTTCTAACGTAACCCACTTAAAAAAACAGACATCACTTCCACACTTCAGGATATAAGACCTATCAGACAGACAAGACAGCTCTTGGGGGCTCTATATTCTCATTCCATTCTCTATCTCACATTTCAATAATCGAAATCCTATAATACTTGGCGGTTTGTCTCAATCACTTTCATCTTTACAATGAACTGTTTCCTCAGAAAACACAAACCACTTACCTTTTTCTGGTTCTTGATTAATACCTCGCCTGGAATCCCTATATTATGACTAAGAGAAAATCAACAGATTTAATCAAAACTCACAGACCAACGTTCCAAATTATCCCTCTCAAATAAATGACTAACTACAATGAAACCTATTTGGACTTACAGCTAAATGGTCTTAAATTCAACAAATCTAATCCCTACTATCTAAGACCCTACAAAAAATTATCAATACCCCCTCTATGTATCTATCTTCATTATACATATAGACTTGGCCACCATGATCCCTATATCAGAACCTACTCCTCCTCTTTATTTTCTCTATTCCTGACTACCCTACTCATTGACTTTTGTATTTGTGGACTAGGGATCTTTTGTAAAAAATGCATAATATAATTTTTATATGTACTTTTTGAACAGTACAGTGAAGTGTTACATTATTTATTATGCTCTAGCCTTTGAGGGTTTCCCATCATGCTTTTTTCTTCCTGTCAACATGAAATACTTTCTTTTAAAAAATATAATCCAATATATTTGTATATTAAAAAATTCTGGAAATTTCAAGTCCATTTAAATAACACAAATTAATTAATTAACAAATTATATATGAGTATGTTATTTTATATATGAGTATGACATGTTATATTTGAATATAAAGGTTACTATGACCTAAAAAATCATAATTTAAGTATTTACAAAGTATATACAAAGTTAATTATAATTTACTGTATTTAAAGAATATTAGAAATAATATTCTTCCAATAACAAATTTGTTGGTTAACATAAAAGGTGGAAAATAACAGAAAATAATAGCATATGACCTTTAGCAAAGGATATTAATTGTATGATATTTTCCAAAAAGCTGAACAAGTGTTCAAGACATGGCTGTCTGAGAAAATACTTATTTAATAAGTATTTTGACCTAGAGGGTAGAATTTAATTAATTGTATTACTAGACTTAGTTACAATTATTTTTATCCTCATAAGAATATTTTATTAGAAGTAGTGCCTATAATCTTTCCATACTTATTTTTCTTTCATTATTTTCAGACAATTGACCGAGGAAGCCGAGGCATCAATTTTGTATTGTCTGCTATGGTTTTTAACATAGTGCCTACGGTGTTTGAACTTGCTCTAGTCAGCACAATTTTAGTAGGTAGCCAGAGAAGTTCTAATAATTTTTTTTATCAGGAATGATTCATTCATACATGAGCTCTCAAGATTTTTCTTCTTTTAGGGCATCAAATGTGGAGCTGCATATGCAGTACTCTCCTTAAGCTGTGTCAGTATATACGCTGCCTTCACTCTTGCAATTACTCAGTGGCGAACCAAATTTAGAATATTCATGAATCAAGCTGAAAATGAAGCAGGCAATAAGGCTATTGACTCTCTAATAAATTTTGAAACAGTTAAGGTAAAAATAATATTTCTATTTTAAATAGATTTTAACAGTTTTCTTTCATAAAATTTGTAACAAGTCATGGAGTTCATAGTTGAAATTATTTACCTTCTTGAACATAATTACTATTATAAATTATTTCAGAAGATATTCTATTAGAAGAGCTCATTCTTGCATTAGAAAATAAATTTAGTAACTTACTTATTGAATTTACTTACTCCTAATTTAATGTTATTGCATCATCTTTGATCTATGTTGAAATATTTATTTAATTTATTTTTCTTAATTAAGAAGTGTTTTCAGCTGTATCTGAAATCAAAATTAAAATTATTATCTTAACCTAGAATGAAAAAAAAAATTCTCTGAATATTAAGAAATANGCAAAAAAATTTTAAATAACAATAAAATAAATAAATGATCATCACTGTGCAGGGAGAATGAGCCCATCAACTCCACTCCTAATAAGTCTAGGCATTAAAGCCCAGGAGATCGCAGGGCCATCTCTGTTTTAGTTGCCGGGGAAGATTGTGAGGATTGGAGTCCGATGACAGGGATTAGGCATATGGATTAGGAAGAAATTGGAGTTCATTATGAAAGAGCTTGAAGCGAGTGGAGGTAAGGTCTTGGACAAAAGGAATATTAAAGTCGTGATGAAGGGTAGAGTTAGACACATAATATAGTGCGTTAGCAATTAACCTGAGAATTTTGGATGAAAGGATTGGACTTGTTAGATATTGGAAGGCTAAACAGTACCCCACAGTTCTGCACCATAGGTCCAGATTGGTCATATTACAGTCTTGTAGACGGTCAGTTTGACTTCTATTGTGAGCTGTGAGCGCCTATTTATTAAGCTGCATAAGAGTCCGTGGCTTTCGTTGAGTTCTTGTCGCTTGACTTTAGTATGTTCAATCCAGTTTAGTCATGAGTCAAGGTGGAACCACGGTAACAGACTGAATCAGAGAGAGGTATAGGGATGTTATTGTATGTAACATTATCAGGAGAATCTTTTATTAGCTAAAAATTTACCTATATGCATTTGAGCTCATTCATTTTAATTCTCTATTTGCTGCACCACTGCTGAATAGCATCAAGGTGGTTTTGTAAAATGTTGGAAGCAGTTTTGGAATCAAGATGGGAGGAGAGGATCCCTTTGTCATCTGCAAAGAGGACTGAAAAGGTACTAGGATGAGTGGGGATGTCTGCAGTACAAAGGACAAAAAGGATAGGTCCAAGCACACTACCCTGTGGAACACCCGCTTTCACAGGGAAGTGTTCGGAGTAATCTGATCTTTGCCAGACCCTAAAGAAATGGTTAGAAAGGTAAAATTCGAAGATTGGGAACATGGTGCTTGAAAATATGAACTTGAGCTTATATAATAGTCCAGTATGCCATACTCGGTCAAATTCTTGGGTGACGTGTAAGAATGCACCAGGACAAAATTCTTTTCACTTGAGGGAAGAGGAAATAAAATCAATAACGCGAAACCCCTGCTGGACAGTAGATTGATGGTATTGTAAGCCAAACTGATGATTTGGAAAAATATTTAAGGAAGTTATTATAGGTATCATTTGTTTTAGAAGAACTTTCTCAAATACCTTGGAAAGTAAAGGAAGAAGGCTAATTGGTCAATAGGATAATGAGTACAAAAGCCATATGCTTCTCTTGCTTATCTACCTCTATAAAATCTTAAAAGATTATGCTATGAGTTTTAATCTTTCATTTTTTTTTTTTAATTTATTTAACATTGATTTGTCTATTTTTCAGTATTTCAACAATGAGAAGTATGAATCAGAACGCTACAATGCTTCCCTTTTGAAATATGAAGCCGCCTCACTTAAAACAAGTACTAGTCTTGCTTTGCTGAATTTCGGACAGAATGCTATTTTCAGTTCTGCTATAGCTGTTGCCATGGTTATGGCCTCTAGAGAAATTATTAATGGTATGTTTACAGTCTGTTTATATTTTGTTAAATTTTGAAAAAAATGCTTCCTTAGTAGTGGTTATCATGAAGTAACTTCCTGAAAAACCTATGTGTTTTTATTTTCATAGTCCCTTTGACCATGGACAAAGTCTTGTTTACTAAAAAAATTTATTTAGATGTCTACTGACTAAAAAGAAAATTCCAAAATACATTTTTGTCACCCATTATTATGGCAGCTTTAGTGTGTTAGCTCAGACATCCCAAATTTTTCTAAAGCCAAATTTCTTGATTTATTTACTGATTTAAGTAGATCTTCTCATTAAAAAATTGATACTTGGTCATATTACTACCATCCGTATTGCTTTAAAACAAGTTAAATATCAATTTTAAATATTATTATTAGGTACTGTCTGCTATTATCAGCTCCATTATTTATAACTTATCATATTTTAGGGTTAATTTCAATCCTTGATTTTACTAAAAGTTAAAATATATATTAAATTATATTTATCATTTCTAAAAATATCTTTACCAATTAGATAACATACATACAGTGTAAACCAAAGCTGCATTTCTAGCATGATTTGTAAAAGTACCTTAATTTTACTGTTTTATTTATGGTTTATTATTTATTATAATAAATTGTTTTATATTTTTAATGCCACACATTGAGCTACATTGATTTTAATGAAAATAAAGGCTGTTGGAGAAGAGACGAATTTTAATCAAGTTTGTTGCACATTTCACTAAAATAAAATTTGCTGATTAACACAAAATATTTTGCAAATGTTGTCTCATTTAAATTATAAATTCGACTTATAAAGCATTTATCTA
This sequence comes from Oncopeltus fasciatus, assembly GCA_000696205.2. NCBI lineage: Eukaryota > Metazoa > Arthropoda > Insecta > Hemiptera > Lygaeidae > Oncopeltus > Oncopeltus fasciatus. The sequence continues at coordinate 105,490 of KZ808747.1, forward strand.
AAATTTGCACAAAACCCTCATAAAAAATTCCAGATTTAAAAATCATGTCTCATGAATGAACTTCATGATTTAATTAAAATGTATTTATGTTGATGTAATTTTTAAATTATATATAGGAAGGTAATATTTCCTGCATACCTCAAAAATGTCCCTTGTTTCAGTTGTTATTGAACCATTTTGTGCCTAACATTTTCAGTAAATTTACAAACAAGTATTGGCTTTGTTTTCTTATTCTTCAGTCACTTGACAACAACAGAATTTTCTTTTCTCTAAGTTTTTTCTGCAATAAGTAGCCTGTTCACTTGGTATGCTAGGCACTGCTTCAGCAGTATATTTTCCAACCTCTTTTTATGTTTTGATGCCTCTTTTTACTTCCTAATTCTACTATATTACTTTTCTAACACTGAGACTTATTCTATCTATTCCATACAGTTTTATAGGTGTTTCAAGTTGCCATCAGAGTTCAAGGTTGAGTCCAATGGTGTAGACATCTTTATCATAGCTTCGTGAAATTGTTCTTATGCATATTTTCTAATCCCTTATCTTAGTTTGCTTAATAAAACCTGTTGTAAAGCTTTGTATTCCTCTTCTCATAATAGGCTTAACTACTTTGGATTCCTCAACAAACATCATTAGGTAAGTATTTAACTTTGCACTCCTTATAACTCTTACATTCATAAAATATTTCTTGGGGTCTTGCTTATAATAAAGTAATCAATAATACTTCATAGCATTATTGTTATGCCTTTTTATAGTAGGTTCAATCACAAATTTCATTCTATGAGTGGTTTAAAGATTATACCATAAGCATAATTTTTCAATCGAAAACTCAATCAATTTCATTTCATTATTTTTATTTTATTTAATAAAAAATCTTTATTTATTACAGTCTGAAAGTAACATCCTGTAATTTTATGAGAAATATGTACAATAAAAAATAAATAAATATACATGCAAAAAAATTTTAAATAACAATAAAATAAATAAATGATCATCACTGTGCAGGGAGAATGAGCCCATCAACTCCACTCCTAATAAGTCTAGGCATTAAAGCCCAGGAGATCGCAGGGCCATCTCTGTTTTAGTTGCCGGGGAAGATTGTGAGGATTGGAGTCCGATGACAGGGATTAGGCATATGGATTAGGAAGAAATTGGAGTTCATTATGAAAGAGCTTGAAGCGAGTGGAGGTAAGGTCTTGGACAAAAGGAATATTAAAGTCGTGATGAAGGGTAGAGTTAGACACATAATATAGTGCGTTAGCAATTAACCTGAGAATTTTGGATGAAAGGATTGGACTTGTTAGATATTGGAAGGCTAAACAGTACCCCACAGTTCTGCACCATAGGTCCAGATTGGTCATATTACAGTCTTGTAGACGGTCAGTTTGACTTCTATTGTGAGCTGTGAGCGCCTATTTATTAAGCTGCATAAGAGTCCGTGGCTTTCGTTGAGTTCTTGTCGCTTGACTTTAGTATGTTCAATCCAGTTTAGTCATGAGTCAAGGTGGAACCACGGTAACAGACTGAATCAGAGAGAGGTATAGGGATGTTATTGTATGTAACATTATCAGGAGAATCTTTTATTAGCTAAAAATTTACCTATATGCATTTGAGCTCATTCATTTTAATTCTCTATTTGCTGCACCACTGCTGAATAGCATCAAGGTGGTTTTGTAAAATGTTGGAAGCAGTTTTGGAATCAAGATGGGAGGAGAGGATCCCTTTGTCATCTGCAAAGAGGACTGAAAAGGTACTAGGATGAGTGGGGATGTCTGCAGTACAAAGGACAAAAAGGATAGGTCCAAGCACACTACCCTGTGGAACACCCGCTTTCACAGGGAAGTGTTCGGAGTAATCTGATCTTTGCCAGACCCTAAAGAAATGGTTAGAAAGGTAAAATTCGAAGATTGGGAACATGGTGCTTGAAAATATGAACTTGAGCTTATATAATAGTCCAGTATGCCATACTCGGTCAAATTCTTGGGTGACGTGTAAGAATGCACCAGGACAAAATTCTTTTCACTTGAGGGAAGAGGAAATAAAATCAATAACGCGAAACCCCTGCTGGACAGTAGATTGATGGTATTGTAAGCCAAACTGATGATTTGGAAAAATATTTAAGGAAGTTATTATAGGTATCATTTGTTTTAGAAGAACTTTCTCAAATACCTTGGAAAGTAAAGGAAGAAGGCTAATTGGTCAATAGGATAATGAGTACAAAAGCCATATGCTTCTCTTGCTTATCTACCTCTATAAAATCTTAAAAGATTATGCTATGAGTTTTAATCTTTCATTTTTTTTTTTTAATTTATTTAACATTGATTTGTCTATTTTTCAGTATTTCAACAATGAGAAGTATGAATCAGAACGCTACAATGCTTCCCTTTTGAAATATGAAGCCGCCTCACTTAAAACAAGTACTAGTCTTGCTTTGCTGAATTTCGGACAGAATGCTATTTTCAGTTCTGCTATAGCTGTTGCCATGGTTATGGCCTCTAGAGAAATTATTAATGGTATGTTTACAGTCTGTTTATATTTTGTTAAATTTTGAAAAAAATGCTTCCTTAGTAGTGGTTATCATGAAGTAACTTCCTGAAAAACCTATGTGTTTTTATTTTCATAGTCCCTTTGACCATGGACAAAGTCTTGTTTACTAAAAAAATTTATTTAGATGTCTACTGACTAAAAAGAAAATTCCAAAATACATTTTTGTCACCCATTATTATGGCAGCTTTAGTGTGTTAGCTCAGACATCCCAAATTTTTCTAAAGCCAAATTTCTTGATTTATTTACTGATTTAAGTAGATCTTCTCATTAAAAAATTGATACTTGGTCATATTACTACCATCCGTATTGCTTTAAAACAAGTTAAATATCAATTTTAAATATTATTATTAGGTACTGTCTGCTATTATCAGCTCCATTATTTATAACTTATCATATTTTAGGGTTAATTTCAATCCTTGATTTTACTAAAAGTTAAAATATATATTAAATTATATTTATCATTTCTAAAAATATCTTTACCAATTAGATAACATACATACAGTGTAAACCAAAGCTGCATTTCTAGCATGATTTGTAAAAGCATTCTTTAAACACATCAACAGGTTCGCTGACTGTTGGAGACCTTGTGATGATAAATGGACTGCTTTTTCAGTTGTCTGTGCCTCTTGGGTTTCTTGGATCAGTTTATAGGGAAGTAAGGCAAGCCCTTATCGATATGCAAACCATGTTTACTCTTATGACAAGAGAGAGTTCTATCAAAGTAAGTTGTTAATGATGTTTATTTTTCTTTTATTTACAGACTTCATAATTTTTTAAATAATATTAATAAAGTCATATCTATTTTAATATCTTCCTGTATTCTTAACTAAAATATTCTTTGAATAACTTATTTATATTTTATACAATCATCATCTAGTATTTTGTTTTTATAAAATTTTTTGAAATATTATTTTTCAGAACTCTCCTAATGCCAAACCACTTATAGTTACAAAAGAAAATTCTTCTATTGAATTCAGGGACATTTGCTTCCAGTATGTTAAGGGCAAACCAATTTTTGAAAACCTTTCATTTACTATTCCTACTGGCAAAAAAATTGCCATAGTTGGTGGATCTGGTACAGGGTAACTACTATATCTGAACAGCTTTACTGATGTAATTTTATTACAACAGCTTCTTATTCTCTAGATAAAAATGATGATTTGTTTTATTTAGGAAATCAACTCTAATTCGTCTGCTGTTCAGGTTTTTTGAACCAGATTCTGGCAGCATTTATATTGCAGGACAAAATATAAAAGAAGTTGATTTGGACAGCCTCAGAAGAAGCATTGCTATTGTTCCACAGGTAAAGTGCTATGTTACTCTGTGTTTCAGTTATGCTGGATTTAATAAATGAAAATTTTTAAAATAAGAAAGATAGCAATTCATGTAAGGAAATAAGGCAATAAATAAGGGGACAGTAATTTTTCCAGAGTTTCAGATGTCCAATTTTAATAGAATTTTGTAGTCGTTACAACTGTTCCCACTGATTGATTGTTTCATGGTGAAACATCAGGTTCTTAACAGGTCCTGCATCTCTTGCAGGGCCTGTTAAATGTTTTCAAATTAATTTAAGTTTTAGAACTGGTTTATAACTAATAATATTGCATTGACTTCTATTCGGGCTATGATATACCCATAGTAGCTCTTCTATGTGCTGCCTAGTTGCTCTTATTTTATGTCCTGACTGTTTATTTTAAATTCATCTGATGGAAATTAAACTTCTGCAGTGTTACTTGACTAAACATTATTTGTCTTTTCAGACTCTTATTCAAGTTCTATGAAGTGTAAAATGATTGCATGAATTAACATCTGTTGAAACCATATCTCTATTTCTCAAGTATTTATTTTAAGATATTATTTATAAGTTTAGTCCCTTACTATTTAAATACGAGATTAAATTATTTACATACAAAGTAAGGAAAGAATTTGCCTTTTTCTGGTAAAGAAAATAGTTTACTAATTCACTAATAATTGTTCAGCCTTTGTCAAAGGTATCACTGTGGTCTCTCGTGTTTAAGGCTCTTTACTCTATCCTTTTTTGAATTTACTTCCTATGATAAACCCTAAGCTAGCATGACCTATTATAACTAAATAGTCCTCAATTGTAAAGACAAGACTCAATTACGGAATTGAGTCTTGTCTTTACAATTGAGGACTATTTAGCTTGAGGTAAGTAACTACGGAGTTACTTACCTCAAGCTTACCTATACCATACTAAAATTGACAAATGGCAATTTTGAGTGTTCTATTTATTGAAAAATCGTCAAAAAATTTGTTAATGTATTATAGTTTCCAAAATATGTATGCAACCTAATATTTGCAAAATATATATAATTTTTAAATGTTTATATTCTACTATAGCATTCTTTAAAAATACTTTTCAAAGAAAATATTTAGGAATCATACTTCATAGGTTGAAATTGGATAAGGAAAAAGGGAGTTTAGAGGAAGACCATAATTTATAATGATGATATCTTCATTATTATTAGTGTTACAAACATTTTTCATAAAATAGGCATAAAATATAATTTTCTAACATTTATATTTTAGAACATATTTAAGAAAACACAAACAAACGAACATTTTTAAGGTTGACATTTACAAAAGCGGCTATGAAGGTTGAGTTTTTCCTGTGGTAGAAACTTAACTTTAGCCGTTCCCAAAAAGAGGTAATTGTCAAAGGAAATAAAATAACCAAATTTGTTGAATATAAATACAAGTAAAACCAAGACAATTCGATTAAAAAAATTTAGTAATCATTAAACTTCTTATCTCGAGCGAAAGCTCTCTTACACCCAAAGAAATTTTAATACTGGATACTTCATATAATCAAGTATTAATTTTAAATTGTTGTGGATATAAAACATAAAATTGTTGATCACTGAAGACAATCCAGTTTGAACTTTGACCTTAATACAAATTAATAGGAGTTCATTTCTTATTGCTTACATTTTTGAATTACTTTAATTATGTTATTCTCTACAACATTTATTTCTCTATTTAAAAATAAAATATTTTCGTCCAAGTGTAAATTTAAGTGAACAGGCATTTCAACATTTTTTACTTCTTTTTTTTTT